>JAKSZT010001178.1:15624681-15786645 GCA_026826555.1 Tolypeutes matacus
TTATTATGGGTAAAAATCAAAATTCTCACAATACATACAAACATTTGTAAAATGATATATAAATATATATGCATATATGTGTATTTGCTTACAAAAATGTTATTTTTTATATATATATATACATATATTTTAAGAGGTGCTTAGATTACCTAAAATATTATACGGAACCCACTCGGATTCCCATGTTGCCCACCTCCCACACCTCCCACCACATCCAACACAAACATCTCCCATAGTGTGGCCCACCAACCTCAATGAACTTACACCTCCTGGAGCCTTGCCACCAACCATAGACCACAGTTCACACTGTAGACCACACTCTCTCCCACTCAGTTATGAGTGGTGTGTGCTGATTTAAAATGGCCTACATCCATTGCCACAACAGTACTCAGGACAACCTCCAACTCCCAAAGAAACCCCTGTATTTCAACTGCTCATCCCCTCCCTACCCAAAAAACTGTTTGCCATTGGTGAATTTTCAGGTTATTTTACAGACTGACATCTTTGTGAGACTCAGGAGATAAACAAACCTTTGAAATCAAGACGAGTTGTGTGTGACAAAAATTTAATTTTCTAAATCCCAAACTGGCATAATTCGTGCCTGATCATAATGTGCTTCTTAAATCATAGCAAAAATCTTTTTGAGTGCCATTTATTTTTCCCAAAAAAATGTATATAGAGGCACATTGCAAAGTAATTTTCGGATAAAACAGAGAGTCTTTGGAGAGGGGGTTGCTTTTTAGTTCATATATTAGGCTACCGTTCAAAGGGCAGAGTGGTGAGAATGCAATTATTTGTGCTGAGAATTCACTTATTTTTACCAAAATCCTAATACAAATTACTCTCAATGAGCATTCTTAGAACTTACTATGTGTACAACACCTATTTGGTTCCGGGGAGGATAAAAATGGGTGTAAGAAAAACTAGGCTTCAACTCCATAGTTTGTAGATTTCTAGGAGAGAGAGACACAGTTCAGACTGAGCTGATGGGAGAGATTTATACACATGGAGGGGATCAGAGAAGACTTTTAGTAAGAGGCAGCTTTGGATATCCCTAGTTGCATCATCTTACCAGGGAAAGGAATTCTGCAAACTCTACTTGGTTTTTCAGGCCCTTGGGCTTCACCCTGTGCACTGGAAATTCTCACTAACTTGCTGTCAGTAATTGTTATGGGAATCTTTATTGGACTTCAAATTTTTTGCAACTAAGAATTGAACTGGAACAGGTGGAGATTTAAAGCAAAACTCTGAAATTTCATTAGTTTCTCTAATAGATTTGAGAAGGCTTTCTTGGGGTGAATCTGCATTAATAAAATCTGTGCTACGACCTGAACTGGGGAAGCAGCTGATAGTGATGACTGAGAGTACTGTAGAGTCCAAGATTCCTAGGTTTAATCCTGGCTACCTCCAGTGAGATCTTAGGCAAGTTCCTAAGTTACTTATCCAGAAAATGGGGGCCAAATGCCAACACGATGACACCAGTTGGGGATTAGGATTTGATGAAATACTTATGTGAATCTCTTTCTATACTACCATGCTCAGGGTAAGTGCTCAAAAAAATGTTGGCTAAAATAAAAGTGACCTCCTGATATCCCTGTCCTATGTCATCTTAACTGACCTACAATGTATTGTGGACACTTTCCATCCAGTACCAGCTCTGATGAAGCAAAGTGTTTTCAGTAAGGAGTATTTGGGACAAAAGACTTTCTTGGAGTTGTTTTAAGTCAAAGTCTAGAGAGGCTACTCTGCATGAGGAAAGTTCTGTCCTATTTGCCAAAAGCACCCTCTGCTGGCAGCCCCACTCGATTTCCAGAGGCCCATTCATGTCCCTCCTCTCCATTCTCTAGTAGCCTGTGCTCATCTCAGTTTTAGCCCTTGTCTCCCCAGTTTGAAGAAGCCTGCTTACAGGTGATCTCCACTATGAACTCCTTCAGGACTGGCCTCCTATTTATTAATTCAGCAGCAAGTCCTGAGCCTAGAACAAAGTTGGTGCTCAACAGCACTTTGTGGATGGATGGATGGATGATGTTCAAATCTGAATCAGAGTTACAGACAGACACCATTATCCATATTCTTTTTTAGTGCATTCAACTGACAGACAGGAGGCAAATGAAGAATATTTATTCAGTATGTTAAAAATTAGTATCCTAAGATAAGAGCTTGCAGAATTTCCATAAAGAGGATGAACCTGGAAACCCAGAGAATTGTAAGGCTGAATGTTAGTTTCAGTCTGTTCAGCCTATTGTCCTGGCTCATCTAGATTCTATAGTTGGGAGGCCAAGAGACATTGTGCTGCTCTCTAAGCTTGTGTCTTTCCCCAATGGTCAGCCTGGACTAGGGAGGAAAGGGGGATGTCTGAGAAATGTTAGCTCACATTGGATGATAAACCAGAGAGTGGAAGGAAGAACTTTTAGAGTCTAAGAATAGTGATTGACTGACAATTCTCCAGGGAAAGAAATGCTTTTGTGACCACATGTATATGTAAGAGTGTGTCAACACTTCCTGCTTCCCTCATTTTCATATGAACTCATCAATGGTTGGTCAGTCTCTGATTCACACAGTGTGTCAACTAATTACCATTCATTCAGCAAATATAAGTGAATTTCAGTAAGTGGCATAGAAATAGAAAAAGTAACACATTAGGGGACATAAATGTATATCCTACTTACACTATCCTCAAGGACCTTATGGTCTAAAAATGTAGATAAAATGAACATAATAGCTGTAGTAAAAGGTAGAAAATGAAAAGTCAAAAAGAGTTAAAGGGCCATGGGATGCCTAGAGAGTGGGGTATCATGGTCACCAGAAGGCTCTATATGTCCAAGGGGTTGATAGGCTTTGGAGGTGAACAGTTTCTAATCACCTAATTACCATTTGCTAAGTGAATGACCTTGGGTGCGATATTAACCTTTCTGTGCCTCAGTTTCTTCACTCTTGGCTTTTGCAAAGGTTAAATGAGAACACCTGTGTAAAACTCTTAGTTCAGAGCCTGACACATAGATGGCCAGTGCTTCTCACTCAACTCATAGGCCAGTCTATTTGCAGAACTTGTAGAACAGCTGTCCAGGTGTGGCCATTTAGGTTACTTGACTGCAAACAAGAAACTTACTTTGGCTCACAGAAGCAAGTACAAAATTAACTGGGAAGAGACAGGGTGCTCACAGAATTGAAGGAAAGCAGAAGAGCTATGTCCGGGAAAGGATGAAACCCAGGGTGGCAGTGGGATGTAAGTGGAAATGTAATAGACAGTTATTTCAGGGGCCCTTGCCAGAGGAATCACCTCCAACTAATTTTCATTCTAGGTTTTCATCACCCAGGACTTACCCTTGAAGAGTCTTGCTGGCCTTGCTTCATTCTGGGGCCACACTTTGGCAGGGAAGTGTGGGGCACCGTAACAAACACCCTTTCCAGCAGCCAGTGGGGTGGGGCATTGTGCCCCAGCAGAAAATGAGGCAATTTTAGTTGACCCAGTGATTGGTATTGAACAGATTAAAAACAGCACTTATTCACAATGTGATGTCCATCCCATACCGCCATAATGAGCATCTGTGTGGAGCAGGGTATTTTTAAAAAGTTCCACAAATAATTCAGGGATGAACTGAAGGTTGAAAATCACTGAAAAAGCACTAAAAAGGGGGAGAGGCATTGTTATCTCTTAAAACTAGGGAGGGAGATGGGTACAAAGTTGCCTTACACATAGCTCTTTAGAAACCCGAAGTCCAGTGTGATCACGCTCACAGCAGGATTACACTAAGTGTGGTCTGGTACTCTCTCCTTCTAATGGGGAGAGAAACAATGTCCCACAGCTACACGGGTATGTGCTCAGTCGTGAGGGAGTCTGCCCCTTTCCTCCAGATCAGCACTTGGTCTCCATGACACCAGCTGCACCAAGAGCAGTTCAAGGCCCCAGCAAGTGAGAGGGCTGAGGAGAGAGGGTGCTTCCATTGACCAGGGGAGGTGGCCACGTCTGCACTGGGGGTTATCACCTGCCACTGGCTCCTCAGAGTGCAGAGGGAAGGCTTGTAGCCATTTCAGGGAAAGAGCCATTCCCTGCTTTCAGGGTTAGCCTTTCCAATAGGGGGATTGGGCATCTGCCAGGTGACCCGTGGGAGCAACCTGCACTTCTGAACTTCTCAGAAGAGCTGGGTAGGAGAGTGGGAGCCGCAGGTCTGGGCAGTCTGCCAGCACCATGGAATCATGGGAACGTGCCTGAGCACTCTGGGAGGTTGCCCAGCGCTGTCAGATCTGGACTTTGGGCTCTTTGAAGACCAAAGATTGCTCTAGACATTTTGCTCCAGGACCATTTATCCTGATGACAAGTTCCAAAATTGAAATGGGATTGCCCTTTGCCAGATTACAATTAATCTATAGCCGGACAATAACAAACTGAATTTGGCTTTTCTGGGTAAAAAATGGAGAGAGATAGAGAAAGAATTTTTGGATTTCTGGCCAGTTTAAAAATTATATCCTGATATCCATTGCTTCCACTGCCCAGAACTGTCAGGTTGAAACAAGCTTCTATCTCTCTTACAGCCCCTTTACTCTTCCACAAAGTATTTCCAAACTCATGTTATCAACGGTTAACTCTTCCTTTCTGAAATTCCATTCCACCTCTGTCCCTACTAGGAGGCCCTGGGCAGGAGTAGAGCAGAGGAGAAGACTATCTTTGGCCACCTCCAGCCTCTCTCTTTCTACAGCCTCCCCACCTCTACCCTTCACCAGGTTTTCCTTCTTAATCTCCTTCTGACTCTGAGTCAGTCACCTATTAGATAATGTATCTCAGAGAAACTACCATTTTGTCTTAAATATTAAAGGTGCTGTCATCTGGTATGGGTTTTTTAATTAATTGCATACTGATTTTCATGAATATTTATCTTTTGTTTCCTGAAGAAAGGGTTGATCCCTTATCGATCTTAAGTTTCCTTCTCTGAGTCCTATTTCCTTGAGAAAGTAAATTAGTTAAACCTCTTGATGTGAATTTATAATTTATAATTTTTATCTTCCTCCAAATGAGGAAGATCACACTTCCTCATTGAAAGGATAAATCTGCAATCCTGGATTTCCAGGCAGCATCATTGGTGTGGAGGAAATGTTTTTCTCTGGAGACTTATATTAGTTGGAATACTGGTTTGGCTACTGTAGCAAAGGCCAAAATAGTCATGATTTAATCAAAGCCAAAATTTCTTTCTTTCTGATAAAATCCAAGATTGAAATCCAAGGCTAATACGGTATTTTGTAGTGTCAGAGACTCATAATTTTTCCATCTTCTTGCTCTGCCCTCCTTAAAACATAACTTTGTTTTAGTTTGCCAGGGCTGCTCTGACTAATACCACACACTGGTTGGCTTATAAAATAGGAATTTCTTGGCTCACAGTTTTGGAATTTGGAAGTCAAAAATCAAAGTGTCGGTTAGGCCGTGTTTTCTCCAAATTCTATAGCACTCTCGTGATGGGAATCCTCTGTGACACAGTGATCTCTCTCTCTCTGGCTTCTCCTAGTTCAGGTTTCACTTCTGTGTCCAATTTCCTTTGCTTGTAAGGACTTCAACTGTGTTGGATTAAGGCTTGCCCTCTTTCAGTTTGGCTACATCTTCACTAATAATATTATCTTCAGAGTTCCTAGTTACAAAAGGGTTCAGACCCACAGGAATGCAGATGAAACTTGAACATGTCTTTTTGGGGGGAAATGAGTCAATCAGCTTGTGATCCAGGAAGCCTGCTTCAGCTCTAGCCATCATCCACCTTAAGGCCAGCCAGAAGTGGGGGAGGGGGGTAAGGAAAGGGCTGGCTTATGCTTTTTAGTGGCCAAACTTGGAAGTTGCACAATTTTTCTTTTTTCACATCCTATTTTCTAGAACCTTGTCAAAGGGCCGTAGCTGGTTGCAAAGAAGTGTCATCCTACTCCATTTACATCCATGTTACAGGTGGCCTGCTTACCAAGCATATTAGGAAATAACTCTTAGGAAACATCAGTGGTTGCAGACTAACTGTCACAACTACCATTCTTTGTTGCTGCTCATTTGCAATCGTTGATGCTGTTTTCTGAGATTGCTGCAGTCAGCTTTGCATTATCATGGTACTTTTCAAGCGTTATAAATACCTTCACTTATTTTTCCTTGTATGACAGCACTATCCTCATCTGTCATGGGAGTTCTGCCAATTTAAATGTGACTATGGTATAAACAGTAAAATGATTGATTAAAAAAAAAAACAGAAATGTAGTCTTTTGCTGGGCAGCCATATGTGTAGGCAACACATCTATTATCACAGAGGACACAAAGAACAGCCATCTGGGTGACAACTGACAGCCTCTGGCCCAGGAGGCCTTCAGCTGCCTTTCAGCTCACACTCTTTGAGTGACCATTCACCCTGACCAAGGCCAGTTTTGCATCTTCCTTCTTCACAAAGAATTTATCATCACATCTTCAAACATGCTCTGTCTCCTCTGTGGTAATCTCTAGGAATGCTTCCACCATTCACTCAGCTGTCTAACTCAGAAACCTGGAAGACAATATCCCTGCTTTTCAACTCTAAAATTTCCTGCATCCAGATTGGCCACCAAGTCCTGTTGCTTCTTCCTGAGAAACTTCTTCCTTATCTGGTCTCTTCTCTCTATTTGTGCCCCCAGTGTTTTAGTTCAGGGTCTCAATATTTCATCTCATTCCCTCCTTTATTAATTTATTCAATAAGTGAGCACCTACTTTGTAGCAAGTAAAAATGTAATTGATGAAGATTAAAAGATTCCCTTGTCCTTCAGCAGCTCCAGTGTAACAGGGGAGATGAAAACAAAACTAACTAAACCAAAACACTCACTTATAGCTAGAGGGGGATGCTACATGTGAATATAGCACCATCAATCCACTGAATTCTAATTGTTCTTCTCACTGCTCAAGAGCTATGAGTGTGTCACTATTCCTTATTTAAAATCAACTCCTGCATGCCGCCCATTGAGGGATGGATGCAACTCAAATATTTTAGCAAATAATGTGGTATGAGCACCGACCAGAAACAGGTAAGGCATTGCGTATGGGTATCAGTTGAACCAACCTGATAAAGGAACTTTCCTCTTCCTTTGGTCCCCAACTTAATCCTCCCTCTAAGCCACCCTCCACCTATATACTCTAACCCCTCTGAGTTGCTTTTTGTTCTACTAACATGCCATGCTCTATTATGACCCTGTGTTTTGTCCATGCTGTTCCTACTGGTAAGAGTGTTCTATTCACTTCGTGGCAAATTTCTCTTCCTCCTCCTAATATCTCCTCCTCTTCCTGACAGCTGACAACACGATGTCTTCAAGGTTCATTCATGTTGTTGCATGAACCAGAACTTCCTTGCTTTGTACAGCTGAATAATGTCCCATTGTATGTATGTACCACATTTTGTTTATCCGTTCATTGCTTGATGGACACTTGGGTTGTTTTCATCTCTTGACAATTGTGAATAAAGCCACTATGAACATAGGTATAAATACCTATTTGAGTCCCTGCTTTCAATTCTTTTATGTATATACCTGGAAGTGGGATTGCTGGGTCATATGGCTATTTTATACTTAACTTTCTGAGGAACCACCAAACTGGCTTCCACAGTGACCGTACAATTTTAACATTCCCACCAACAATGAATGAGAATTCCAATTTTTCCAAACCCTCTCCAACACTGTAATTATCCACTTTTAAAACAGTAGCCATTCTAGTGGATGTGAAATGGTGTTTCATTGTGGTTTTGGATTTGCATTTCCCTAATTACTAATGATGTTGAGCTTCTTTTCATGTGATTTTTGACCATTTGAATATCCTCTTTGGAGAAATGTCTACTCAGGTCTTTTGCCCATTTTTAATTGGGTTATTTGTCTTTTTTGTTGCTGAGTTGTAGGATTTCTTTATATATTCTAGATAGTAAACACTTATTGGATATGTGGGTTCCAAATATTTTTTCTGATTATGTAGATTTTTTTACTTTCATGATAAAAGTCCTTTGAGGCACAAAGTTTTATTTTTATTTTTGATGAGGTCCCATTCATCTATTTTTTCTTTTGTTGCTTGTGCTTTGGGTGTAAAGTCTAAGGAACCATTGCCCAACACAAGTTCCTGAAGATGCTTCACTATGTTTTCTTCTAAGAGTTTTATAGTCCTGGTTTTTATATTTAGGTGTTTGATCCATTTTGAGTTAATTTTTGTATATGGTGTGATATAGGGGTCCTTCTTCATTCTTTTACATATGGATGTCCCGTTCTCCCAGCACCATTTGTTGAGGAGACTATTCTTTCCCAATTGCAGCCTTGTCAAAAGTCAATTTTCCATAGACATGAAGGTCTACATCTGAAATCTCAATTCAATTCCATTAGTATGTGCCAAGACTATTCACTTTTTTTTTTCCCCCACATTCGGTATTTTTATTTAATTTTCTAGCAGACAACTTACATACCTCCCCACCCTTTCTTTTAAGTTAGTGTGATAATTTTCCATAATAAACTACTTAAAGAGAAGCTTTGGTCAAGAATGGAATGAAACAGAAAAAAAAATACTGCTGCTTAAAAAACAACAACACGTTCACCAATTATATTCAAACAAAAACACACAAACAATAGTTGCACACTATGTGCTCAGTGTTTCCTGGCGGCTGGCTTTCCTCCCCATCATGCAAATGGCAGAGCTGTGGTCAGTCGCAGTATGTCATGCTAGATCCTGGAGGTTCACTCAGCTTCACATTATTCGAAGACCCTGGATAGAAGACTCTAAAGTCTTGAAATCCCAAATTGTCATGTCTCCATCAATGCCAGTAGTGCAAAATTTGCGACAGTCTTGCTTGTCCACTTCATAAATAGACACTTGAGTGATGCTATTCTGGTGCAGTGTCTCCAAGGCTGTATTGCGGTCCTCGGCTGTGGCCCTCTTGTCCATGTTGCGGAAGCGTTCCATGGCCGACATGTTGCGCTGGATGCTCTGTTTTGGAAGGTCTAGTTTGGAGACGAAGGTCAAGCAGCCGCGGTCATCGTAGTTAAAGAGCATTGGGCAGCAGTCGTGGCCAGCAGCTACGACACTATTCTCGGAGATAAATGATACACTCAGGAGTGGCAGGAACTCCGTTTTCAGAGTTGAAACCTGCACACTTTTTGAAGCATCAGCAACAGACACAGTACTGTCGTGGCTGACCCAGGCCAGGCAGCTCCCACTGGCAGAGAAGCTGACCCCATGGACCCAACCACCAGTGCCACTGCCACCAAATTCTGACATCAGCTGGCCAAAAGGCATCTTGCTGCCCCAGTGTACTGACTGGTTTTTCATCCACTTCTTTAATGTAGGCAGAAAACACTCTGCATTTGAAGTCACAGGATCCTGCTGCCAGCAAAACATTGTTGGGATGCCAATCCAAGCTGAGCACCCTGGAACGAATAGGCTTTTTTATGTGCTTGCTTACCCACCAGTCATTTTCAGACTCGAAGTAACAAACAGAAATGAGTCGTGCTCCACTTCCCACAGCAAATTTGTTCTCTAGAGGGGACCACTTCACAAAAGTGGCTGCATGATTAATTCTCAGGATCACCAGGGTTGGCTTCCAGACACCATCTTTCTGACTCCAGACATAGGCATTGCGATCTGCCCCGCAAGTGAGGATGCGGTCACTCTTGGGACCCCAGTCAATACCTGTGATGTGTCCATTGTGCTCCTTGAGTTCATGCGCTTTTACCCACTGGCTCCCATTCTTTTTATAGATGTGGACTTCGTGGTTATTGGGGCTAAGGGCAATCTGTGTACGATCCCTGTTCCAGGCATGACAGGTGATGGGTTCTAGTAAAAACTGATGCAGAGACATTACTCTCAGTGTTTTCAAAAGGTAGAAAGCTTAGGGTGGAGACTGAAATGTGAGATAGGAATTCTGATGCAAACAGGAAATGAATGGAAAGGCCACCAGAAAGCTTGAACTGGAGAGTGATGTCAGTGTTTCACATTCTGGGGCCGGGGCAGTCCGGATGGTCCCGGAGCGGAGAATTCGCGGACTCTGATCAGTCGACGCGAACAGGCTCCGGCGGGCTCGGGCGGAGCAAGACTATTCACTTTTGACCACAGTAGCTTTGTAATGTTTTAAAATCAGGAAGTAGGAGTCCTCCAACTTTGTTCTTTTTCAAAATGTTTTTGGCTATCTAGAGCCCTGCTACAGTTCCAAAAATTTTGATGATTGGCTTTTCCATTTCTGCAAAAAAGTCTGTTGGAATTTTGATTGGGTAGAATCTATAAAGGATTTTCAGTAGAATTGACATCTTAACAATGTTTAGTCTTCTAATCTTTGAGCATGGAATGGCCTTCCATTTTTTTAGATTTTCTTTTGATTTCTTTTAGCAAAGTTTTCCCTGTATAAGTCCTTTAGATCCTTGATTAAATTTATTCCTAGATATTTGATTCTTTAAGTTATTATTGTGAATGAAATTTTTGAAAAAAAATTCCTTTTCAGATTGTTCATTGCTGGTGTAAAGAAACATAACTAATTTTTGTATGTTGTTTTTGTGTCCTGCCATTTTGCTGAATTTAATTTTTAGCTGTTGTAACTTTCTTGTTGATTCTTTGGGATTTTCTATATATATAGGGATCATGTCATCTGTGAACAAAAAATTATTTTACTTTTCCTTTCCAATTTTGATGCCTTTTATATATCATTTTCAATGACTAAACAATATTCTATTCAGAAGATGCACCATTATTAAATTACATATTCTGTTGTGGTTGAACATTTAGTTTGTTTAATATTTTTGTGATTATAAATTTCCCTACACAACATTTATACTTTATATTATAAAAAATTCAATCATAAAAAATGAAGTACTATAATAGCTCCCCATAAGCTAATTACCTAGATTGAAAAATAATTCACATCTGCAATATTTGTACTTTTTGCTAAGGTGTTTAAAAGTAAAACATAGATAGCAAGACTTTTACCACTAAATACTTCAGTTTGCATCTCTAAACAATACAGATATTCCTTAACCACAATATCAGTATCACTCCTAACAAAATTAACATTAATCCTTAATATCATCTAATATCCAGTCAATAGTCAAAGTTCCTAAGAGTACCCAAAATATCTTTTTACAGTTTTTTGCTCAAACCTAAGTCCAAACAAAGCTCATGAATTGCAATTTGTTATTATGACTCATGAATCTCTTTTAAACTAGACTTTTCCCTTCATCCCCAGTGTTTTTCAATTCCATTGACTTGTTGAAGAAATTGGGTCAGTTTTCAATGAGAATTTCTGGATTGCTTCCTAGAAATGTCATTAACCATATTTCTCTGATCTTGCATTTATAATTAAAGTTTTATCTTAATCACAGTTTTGAAAAAAAAATACTTCACAGGGGACAATATGAAATATTGCTTCAGAATATACACTATATAAAGGTGTTCCATGAAATATGATGATAAAATTAATTCATCAATGACTTTAAGTAGTGACAGCCTGAGCTGTCCATTTTACAGTTATCTTTCCCCTCCCCTTTATACCAGCAAGTAATCTGTAGGGTGATGTTTTGACGTCTTGCAAATATCCAGTCCCTTTCACCCTTTCCCCTAATGATTTTACCATTCACGGGTGAACTTTGCCTAAATCAAATATCTCATTTGGGATTGGAAAATGTTAATTTCTATTTCTATCATTTCTTCTATATTTACTAGCTAGAATTCTTTTGAGATTGTATTTTCTTCTACATTTATTAATGGAAAGTCTTTCATAAGGAGAGAGCTTTTCCTTATTAGCTAGACCTATTTGGTGACCCTGTGTTCTTTATAATAAACCACTGACTCAGAGGTATAAAACAAGAATGTTCATATTGAATGTTGTATTCATGGATTCTGTGAGTGGAGGTGTCAGACAGGGCACGACAACATGTCTGTTCTGTGATGTCTGGGCCTCAACTGGAAAGACTCTAAGCTGGGGATGACTCAACGACTGGATGCTTGAATGATCTGGAGGGTCCCTCACTTGAAAGTCTCTCCTGGACCAGAATGACTTAAACACTGAACTCAGCTGGGACTCTTACCCAGAGCTCCTATATGTGGCCTATTAGTGTTGTTTGAGCTCCCTCAAAGCATGGTAGCCTCAGGGAACTGAACTTTTCACATGGAGACTCAGAACTCCAGAAAACTGCCCAGTAGGCAAGGCAGAAGCTTAATTTCCTTTTATGGCCTGTCTTCCAAAATCACAAAGTATCACTTTTGTCATAATCTATTAGTCAAAGCAGTCACAAGCTTACCCAGATTCAAGCAGAGGGAACCTACACCCAGCTTCTTGCTGGGAGGGTCAAAAGGTCACTTTGTGGATGAGCATGTGGGAGATATGGTCATCTTTGGAAAATACAATTTGCCATATCCCCAAATGCAGTTCCTTCAGAGAGGCAAAATAAATGCCTAATTCTCTTAAATCACCGATTTTCAGCATTAAGTAACCAGTGAAATAGATATTTTGAATGGTTACAAATTAGGTTGTATTTCTGAGGTGAGTGTGAGGCATTCTCATTTTTGACTAATATTTTGAACACATTGATTTGTTAAGTACTCGATATGTTTCAATCTGTTCTTTTTGATTCACAGATTGCCCCAACTTTGGCTCAAGGAAGCCCTTCAAGCTGGCTTCACTATCAATTTGATAGTACTCAATTAGCCTTTGATAGCTTCTTTGCTTTCTAGCATAAGATGCCTCAGGATCATATTAGATATTTTCTGTTCCACATCTGAAATTAACCATTTACTTAAGGAACCCCAATTCCTTTTAATGGAGAATGATATTTAGAAACCAAAATCCGGGCCACCAAAGATGATTCATTAATACTGGATTGGCATTGCTTCCAGTGCTTTTCAGTGGACAGGGCAAAGACAGAGCTTTAAACTCTTTAAACAAATGTATGTATGTATATATGTGTCTGTATATATATATATATATGTATATATATATATATATATATTTAAATTCTAACTTCATACTAATATTTATAATTCAAATTTAAATATTGTAGGGGTTTTATCTATATCTTTGATTTTATACTTTTATCACATTCCTTTTATGCTATCTTACAATATAAACCTTACAGTATAAAACTATCTTAAAAACATAAAATAGCTTCAAAATGAAAATGCTAGTCTTACTTCTACCAATAAACCATATTAAAGAATGAAGTTTATGATTTCTCTGAAGTTTTTCTTGTTATGTTGCTTTATTTTGTCATTAAAACATGTCACACGAAGTTTGTATAGTAAATGTAGTATGCTCTAAGGTCACTTGAAATAATGTTTTCCCTAAGTAGTTATGATACAAACTTTATATATAGCTAAATATGTAGAGTTTCAGTTTGCTTCAATTTCTAGAGAATTAGTTTTATTTTTTGAGTATAGAAAGCATATATGTGAATCCAACGTGAAACTATTTATCAAAATATACTGAGATATGTCTTACTTCCTCCCTGCCCCTCCCCCATTCCCTTTCATTTTCACAATCATTTCTATTATATTACAATTTATCCTTCCAGAGTTTCTTTTTACAGATATAAGCAATATATAATTATGTGTCTATATAAACATGCATGCATAGTCATGCATATACATATCCGTACCTCTCCATACTATACATATTATGTTTTTCTGCATCTGGCTTTTTATCACTTAGCAGTACAGCCAGGAGATTACCCTACAAAATTCTTGAGCTCTTCTTCATTACTTTTCATGTATATATGTCTTCAATTGAGAGGGATTACCATATTTTATTTAAATAGGTCCCTGTTGATGGAGATTCAGATTGACTTGAGTCTTTTGCTATTAATAAAGCCACACATCATGACTTCATGCATATGTTATTTTGTATTTGTGCTATTGTATCTTTAAGATAGATTCCTAGAACTAGGATTGCCAGGTCAAAGGATAAAATACATCTGTAACTTTGCTTGGTATTGCCAATTTCCCTCCATAGGGGCTATTCCATTTTCTGTTCCTAACAACAATGAAAAAAGATACTCATTCTCCACAGTCTACTCATCAGAATTAAACTTTTAGATTTTTTTCCAGTCTAATAGGTAAGAAAGGGTATTTCAGTGTATGATACTATTATTCTGCATTTTTCCAATATGAGTTTGAGCAGTTTTAATATGCTTAAAGGCCATTTTTATTTCCTGTTATGCATCCTGCCTGTTCATGTCTTTTGCTTATTTTTCTATGGAGTTGTTGGCCCTTTTCTTCTTCCAATATCTAGGAGTGCTGTTTTGTCATGCAATGATTTTGTTTCCCCTACTTGTTACCTGGGCTCTTATGGACAGTTTGTGCTGTGGATTACAAAAAGTCCCTTGCAAAGACCACTTCTTCGTTTCTGTCTTCATCGTATAGTCCTCTCCATTGCCCTATATACCTGTATATGAGGCTGGAACCCCCTCATGAAACTTCATCATCCAAGCCTTCTGTTTCCCTTGCATAAATATGAACCATGCAACAAATGTGGCACATCGGATTGGGTAAGGTGCATGGCTCACCAGATTATCTGATGCAACAGATTCTGGATGCAAGTTTCTCTGCTTCATCTACTATTTGTATGATGCTATGAAGACTATTTTTAGGGTAGATCATCATTCATTTTCAATGAAAAATATTGAATGAGTGCTTAGGCATTCTGTCGGTACTAGAGATTGGATGGTAAAAAAAATAAAGTTGCTAACTCCTGGAGCTTATGTTCTAATGGTGGGAGACAGATAATTAACAAATATACTTTAATGTCAAATAGTTATGAGTGCTATAAAGATAAATAAGTCAAGGTAAGGGGATAAGTGTGATGGGGAGAATGTGGTTATTTTAAATAGGGTGGTTAAAGAAAACCTGCAGAGGACATGATGAGAGAGACAGGGAGAGAAATGTGGGTGAAGATGGGCAAACGCAAAGGGACAAAGTGAAAATGAGCTTGACATACCAGAGGAGAGGCAAGGAGTCTGGTGGGGAGGGGCAGAGTGGGAAAGGGAGAGAGAGGGGTTGAGATGAAGTCAAAGGGGAAAGCCAGGGACTTGATCATATTGTCCTTGTGGGTAAGTACTTGAGATTTTCTTGACAGTGTAATAAGTCTCTGGAGGGTTTTGAGCAGCAGAGAGATTTTATTCAAAGTAAGTCATTTCAAAATAAGATTATTTTCATTACTATGTGGTGAACAGCCAGAAGCGAGTCACAGGTAGAATCAAGGAGACCAGATTGAAGAATTTACTGCATGTCCTTGGGCTAGACTTTTCAGGACAATTCAAATTTAAAAATTCTGTCCCACTTTCCCCTTAACACTTTAACTTATCATTCATTTATTCAACCAGTATTTATTGGGAACCTAATATTCAGGCACTGTTCTAGGAGATGGGGATACATCAGTGAATAACACAAGTAAAAAACAAAATCTTTGCTTTCAGGAAGCTTTTGGTCTGAAGGATGGGGGAAAGAGACAATAACGGAATTAAACAAATCATCTCCTATGTTAGATAAATGCCAAGGAGGAAAATTAAGCATAGAAGGGGTAAGGAAATGTATGTATGTAGAGGGGAGTGACTTATTGAGGAAGAGGTTAATTTTAGATAAGGTGACCAGGGAAGACTTCACTAATAATATGCTTTGAGTAAAGACCTGAAGAAGGTGAGAGACTTGTCAGACAATAAATTTTACTTTTTATTTAGAAAATATGGTTATTTTTTTGTTCAACAATCTACTACGTTGGGTGCTGAGGATACAAATGTGGGTAAAGTCATATGTTCTCTGCCTTCATGAAGCTTACAGTTCTGATTAATCGATCAATCACAAAAATAAATGTAAAATTATAATTGTGATATACTGAGAAGTCCATGGTTCTATGATCACACATAATAGAGGGCTTTGACCTAGCCAAGTTCAGGGGGACTTCCCTGAGCTGAGATGTAAAGAATGAACAGGAATTAACTAAGCAAAAGGGGACGGAAGGCCATCTTTTCTAGATGGATTCGTCTGTGGAAGGCCATGTGGTGAAAGGGAACATGACAGACAAGGACTGGAAAGGCCCAGGGTCTTGGCTAGGGGTCATGGGCTTCACAGGAAGTTTCTGGGTTTAAGATGCAGAATGAGGAAGTTGTTCACCTGCAAGGTTTGTTTTTTGTTTGGGTTCTTAGAGTGCAGGATTTTTATTTTTTTAATCTCTTTTCTATCTGTGAGCAAGGAGGCTTCATTACTGAGGACTCAGACCTGGGAGGACACAAGAAGAGCAAATAAAATCTCTTAAAGTAGAATTTATGCTGGCCAAGTTTAGAGGTTAATGCCACCCAAGACATCAGGGCTTAATTTGCAGGTGGGTGTGGTGAGGCTAAGCAGGGATTAGAGAGCAGAAAAACTGGATGAGAAAAGAGGAGGATTATAAATTTGCAAGGTGGGGAGAAGGTGTTATTTACTTTGGAGTTAGTCTTGTTAAAAAAAAAAAAACAACTGCTTTTTGTTTGTTTATAAGATAAGAGTTTAATGAAGACTTATAAGAGGTTTGCTATCAGATGAAAGCATCTTAACCCTGAGTTTAGTATCATTTGAGTATCCCTGGAGATGGAGGTGATTTAGTAGCCATTTTCTATTGGCTGCACATTATTTAATATGTAACATACAATCTTGAGAAAAAAAAATTCACTGTTTTACAACTTATTTTTTAATTCCTTATTCAAATGAGATCTTATGCAGCCCTCAAGTACATAAAATAGATAAAAGTGGGGCTGCTTTAGTAGAAGGATCCCCAGCCCCTCAGCCACCTCTTTGCCCCAGTCATGACATCTGAGGCTCCAGCATGGAGACCTAAGATTCTGCCCAGCAGTGTGGAAACCTCCGGTCCAGTTGATCCCTTTTACCCTGGACAGCTGTTGGTAACTTAGAATACAAAACTCATTCAATTTACCTGCAACCACTAAAACTTAATTCCTTTTCCAAACGAGCTTCCACAGAAATGTCCCAGCATTGATTCTGACCAGTATGAGGTTCTAGCTCATACTGGTCAGAATTCCAAGGTGGTTCTTCTTTCCTAGAACTGCCCCTACTCTCCCAACCATCATTTTCTCACCTCCTGTCTGCTGGAGGCCCCCAATCAATTGGGCATGTTAAGAAGAATTGTGAGAAATTGAAATGGGCAAAAAATGATTACTGAGTGTCCTGCCTAAGGGTACTATTCCATATTATCTCCATCTTTCAATATTTTGAGCTTTTAAAAACATGCCGCCATTTGTAAAATACTGATAGCAATGCAAATGGTTTTTGTCCATAGAGTTGCAAATTATGTCTCATGGAGATGCGTTTGATTATTTCCTGTAGATAAGGACCAATTTTAAATTTAATTGTAAAATCATTGCAGTATTCATGATGGCCTATATATGTGTGCACTTTTTGAATTTTCCTTTTAAATTGGTTGTTACATCTTTTTGATTCCCTTATTAATTGAGTTTAAAAAGCCACCTTTGATGTGTTCATTTTATATCTATATGAGAGTTTTGATCCTTACTTTGAAAAAAAAAATCAGTAACTGATACCTTCCAAACCCACAATGAAAAGAGCGGGAAGGCTGCAGAAATCTGCTCTGATATTGCCAGAAAGAGGGAGAGAGAACTGAACTAAATTCTTTCACTGGAAGGAAGCATTTTGGGGTTTATCCCCCTTCACTATCTTCTCTTGATAGAAAGTCATTTCCTGCCCCTATTGGGTCCTCCAGAAGCCTTTCTATCTCTCATTACTCCAGACCTTCTATGCTACATCCCTGTCTCGTTACCTTTATTACACTTAAGCACATTTGAGATCAGACAAGTCTTGAAATGTTCAGTGACTGTGAAGCTGACTTGTTAAAAGTCAATTTTCAGAGACTTGAGAAGCTCCTCAGGGTAATTCATCCCATGGACAGAAAGAAATAGACATATTGAACACTATCTGTATGGTAGGCTGGTAATGGCCCCCAAAATATCAGGTCCTAATCCGTGGAAACTGTAAATGTTACCTTATTTGACAAAAATGTCTTTACATATGTGATTAAATTAAGAATCTTGAGATAAGGAGATTATCTTGGATTACATGGATGGACCTTAAATGTAACCACATATATCCTTTTAAGAGGGTGGCCAAGGGAGACACCACGCATGCAGAGGAGAAGGTGATGTGGAGATGAGGCAGAGGGAGATTTGAAGAGGCCGGCCTTGGAGACTGGAGTGATGCTGCCACAAGCCAAGGATGTTGGCAACCACCAGAATCTGAAAGAGGCAAGGAGGAAAGAGTACTCTCCTAGAGCCTCTGGAGGTAGCATGGTCCTGGTGACACCTTGATTTTAGCCTAGGGATACTGATTTTGGACTTCTGGCCTCCAGAATGGTGAAAGAATAAGTTTCTGTTGTTTTAGGCCACCAAGTGTGTGGTCATTTGTTACAGCAGTCACAGGAAATTAATATATCTGGCAAAAATGCCTTAATCTTGGAACTAAGGGACATCTGAGAGCATTGTTCAATGTGAGTTACTCAGCATTAATCTCCCAGTCCAGCCTCCATTAGATTAATGTCTAAGTTCTATAAAGAGCAGAAGAGCTGAAAGAAGAACCCATATAAGTAGTCATACCAAAAACTCTGTAAGACTTGGGGACAGGAGTTACATAACTGACAGTGTGATACTCCAAAAGGAGAAGACATCTGTCCTCTCTTCACCTCCGATAGCTTCCCAGTGTTGGTCCTGAGGGCTCCAGCCCTAGCAGTGGTGCCAGCAGAGCAGGCATGTCCAGTGGAGTGGCAGCTGGGCCCAGAAAAGCACTGAGTGTTGAAACAATTATTGGAAATAATTATGGGGGGACAAGAGGATCTGAATTACCTAGGTAGGTGCAATAAGCCAGCAAAATAGGAGTTCTTACTGTGATATTATTACTGTGACTATCACTGTGACATTATTCATGCCCACTGCCCACAGACTGGTCAGACCTAGAAATATTGGGTTCAGTTTTTCATTTAACAAAGGACTTTTTTTTTTTCTTTAAAACACTTCTAGCATATTAGCCATAGTATATAGACTAACATTGAACACATCTGCTTCTAAATAACTTAAAACTGGGGATCCTAGCTCTGCCCTCCCTTAAATGTTTTTGGTAAAAATCCCTGTATCAGATTCCTTTATTGCAAAGTGGTAGAGACCCAGGTCAAACTGGCTTAAGCCAAAGCAGATTGTAATTGGCTCACATAATTGGAAGGTTGCAGGCTGGGGGAACTAAATTGCAGGCCCAGTGGGTGAAATAGTGTCACCTTCATCTTTCAGATCTGTTTTTTTTTTTTTTTTTCCTGTAATGACTTGGTTCTCAAGATAACAAAATAGTCCTAGTCCTCAGGCTGTTTAAGGCTCCTAGTACCTTTCATAGCAGGAGGAGAAACCTCTCCTGGCATTTCTGCAGCCATGCATATTTCTCAACTCTGATTGGCCCTACTGTGATCACATGCCTATGCCCCAACCAATCAGTGCATCTAGCAGACAGGGTACTGATTGGCCCTAAGGCTGGGGAGGTAGTGTCCTGGGATCTACAGGCATGTTGCAGATTTGCAAACACTTTTTCCTCTACTCACGTCTTAAGTGCGGGTGTTCTTCAGGACGAGGAGTGTCGATTCTGGAGCCAAACTGTCTTGGCTTAAATTCCAGCTCTAACAACTACTAGCTGTATGACCTTGGAAAGCGGGTCGGTGTCTCAACTTTATGGTCTCCAAAACTGTGATAATAATCGTACCTACCTCATAGTGTAACTGTGAGGCTTACTTAAATTATTTAAATTTTCTACTTAAAATAGAAAATGAAGTAACTGAGGTAATGTGTGTAATACACGTAGTGGCTGACACATAGTAAGTGCCCTGTAAGGGTGAGCTTTTACTGTTATCACTGTCATACCCCAAGGGCCAGCCAGACTTGGCCAAGAACCTAAACTCTGTGTATTTGAAAGAAGACTTACAAGAAAAAGCAGCATTGTTCCTTCCATTCATATAAGCATCCCTGAATGTGCCTTTCGCAGAGAGAACATACTGGAGTCACTTTTACAGTAGATCCCCAAGGAATTTACCACTGCTGCACAGTTAAGGATCATTAGGAAGACTATGTGCCAGTCACAACGTTAGGGCTTTAGACTTCAAAAAGGATCCCTTCTCATGAAGAGAAGATGAATAGCATTTTCTGCATTCACAAAAGTATAGATCAGCATTCTAAAAGCCCTTGCATACAACTAGCCCTCATCCCAATTAGTCACGGCAGTTAAAAATCTGAGAGAGACAAGCATCCTTTGTGAACTTTCACATTATAGCTCTTTCTATTAGAGTTTGGTACAAACTTTAACTGCTTTGAAATATATAAACTCAATTAAAGTGTGTCTGGCTTTTTAGAAAGCAGAGGGGAGGTAAGGCCTCTGAGCATGACTTTACTCATTGTATGCTCTTTACCAAACCACTTGACTTTTTGCCACCTCATTCCTAGAAGTTAAGTCTTAGGTCATGATGGTGAATGACCTACAATGAGGTTAAAAACCCCAGCTTGCGTTGAAAAGCAAGCCCATTTGGAAGTAAAACCCATATAGATATAAGCACATTCGTCTTCTCAGGGCTGCTGTCTCCAAAGATGTTCTTTGGGAGTTAGAGTTCTTGATAGGGCACTTGAGATGACCAGCTCAGTGTTCCTGCCCATTTCTGTTTTCTGCATAACACCATGAGAAGTGTCCCTATTCAAAATAGAAAAGGAAGGAGTTATTTTGGGAACATTTCCTACAACCAGATACCCCATCAGACCTGGTCCTTGGCGTTCAGCCAAGGTTCATCAAGAACAGTAACATTACCAAGTTTTCTTCTAAGAAGGTACATTCAAAAACAAGTCATTGTCATTTCCTGAGTCTACGGTGTGGGCAGGCTAATCTTAGATGCTCTGTCTCTTCTCCTGTGACCAGAAACTACCCCTCATAGAGAGATGAAGGAGGGGCCCAGCAGTCCCCATCCTCAGCTCTTGGAGTCTTCCTGGCCAGGCCACCAGACATGTGGGTGAGTGAGCAAGCCTCAAGGTGATTCTAGTCACCAACGTCTGAATCACCCCTGCCTTGCAGAGTCCAGCAGAGGTGAGCTGTCCCTCCAAGGGGTTTGCAGATTCATGAAGAAAATACATTTTGTTGTTGTCTCAAGCGAAGCTTTGGGCGGTTTGTCACATAGCGAGAGAGAATCAGAACAATGGGGCTAAAAGCAGATACTAAATGGATTTGTGAAGCAATAAGAGAATAGATATGAAAACGCTTTGTAAATTTTAAAGTATTAAACAGACACGAATAGATAATATAGAAAGGTGCAGGTAGCACACAAGCATGTGCAGGTGTATATGACAGAGCTTCCAGCTATGTCCCGTGTAGGAGCTATATTTCTAGATCTGCTGACCATGATCAGGGCTTTTCAGAAACTCCAGAAATAGTAGACATCGAAGACGGGCCAAGAAAGAGTCATAAAAATTCAATATCGTGTGATGAACAAATTCATATTTTTAACAAAAAAATATAATTGGCTTATTTACAATATAATCCCAGGATTTATTTTAAAAAATAATTCCTAGTGCCCTCTAGATGACCTTTCAAGTTGTACAAGTAGCATCTTCTCACCCATTAGTGTTTGTCCCTGTACCGTACAAACTCATTTGGAAATCACATCAAAAGTCTACATTGGAGACCCTTGTGAAGGGGAACCCTGGCCACGTGCCCCTGTCTGATGGCCTCGCCTTGCCTCTGGCCAACTGCGGGGCCCCAGGACGTCAGTTTGTCCTGAGAGCACCTTGCTATCTTCAGGCTCTGGGCTTCCTTGCTCTCCCCTCCAACCAAGAGGTCTGTCCTCCTTTGCTGCCCAGTGCCTAAGTTGCTGAAAAGCTGTTTCATTTCTTTGTTTTTACCCCTTCCCAGCCTTCCTCCTCCCAGGCCTCAAGGGTTCCTCGGGAAGCCATTGTTTTCACTCTTCAAAGCCACTTAATTTCTCCTACTGGTAACAACAGCAACCAGAACAATTGACATCTGTGCAGTGAATTGCGGTTTGCAGAGCGTTTACTTGCTCATCTGAGTCTCATGTCAAATAAATAATTATTATGCCAATGTAGTTATTATGATGATTTCAAATTCACACGGAGGAACAAGGCCCTTAGAAGTGAAGTCACTTGTCTGAGATCAAATAGCTGTGAGTGGCAAAGCCTGGACTCAAATGCAGGGATTCTGATTCTGACTCCCATCTTCTTTCCGTTCTCTTAGCCCGTGCTGCTGTGGGTAGATGGAGCAGCACCTGTTCTACGTACACAAGTAATTACCCGGGTGATTGTTGTCATTGTTCACAAGTGGGGGTTAACTCAATGTGCCTTCATTTTCTTTTCCATGCAAATAATTTGGTGTTTACAATATAGTGTATATTTGAATATTATTATATATTTGAAACCCCATTCTACCGATTGGTCCCTATTTTTACTGTTTAAAATGCAACAATAATCTAATAATTAGTATGGTTACAATAATAGTAAACAACAAAAGTTCATGGTGTTTGGTACTTAACCATTGTAGCAGTTTGGTATTATTTGTGAATTCCAAAAATAGATATTGTATTATGTTTGTAAACTGGTCTGTTTCTCTAGGCATATTGTATTGGATTCAGAGGTTTCACTCTTACTTGACTAAATTATGATTAAGGCTTTGATTGGGTCATGTCAGCAGGACACAGAGAAAACAACATGGCAGAAGACTTAGTTGGAGTTTTGATATTGGAGCCCCAGGAAGTAGACACACAGAGAAGCCGATACGTGAGGAAAGAAAGAAGGCTCCATTAGACATGGCAGAGGCCCCAGGAAGAGAGATGAGCCATTGGCCTGGTAGTTTACAGCTGGCCTTGTGGTGAGAAAGCAGAGCAGCTGAGCCTGGAGAGAAAGAGTCCTGGGAGAGAGGCGAGACTTATCCCAGCCTACAGCTGATACAGGAAGAAGCTGGGACCATGGCACCTTAAGAGGAAGCCTGAACCCTTGCAGATGTCAGCAACCATTTTGCTCCAACACATGGCAACAGACTTTGGTGAGGGAAGTAACTTACACTTTATGGCCTGATAACTGTAAGCTTCTACCCCAAATAAATACGCTTTATAAAAACCAACCCATTTCTGGTACTTTGCATCAGCACCCATTTGGCTGACTAATACAACCATTTACAGTGCACTTTAACATGCATTAAATCATTTGATTTTCACAACTGCTTGGTAATGTTAAGCATGCTTATTATAGAGAATAACTGAGCCTCAGAGAGATCAAATGCCGAAACCACATGCTCTCAACAAATGCGTTGCCCTGTGATTTGTACTCAAGTTTTTGGCTCCATTCTGTACCTTTTCCCAGTACTTCCAGTGGGTATAACATGGGGGAGGGATGGCTGAAGGAAAATTCAGTGCTTACTGACACTTGCTCATTGTCCCAGAGCAGTGCTTATGAAACTTTAGCATGTATTGGAATCACCTGGAGAACTGTTAAAACTCAAATTCCCAGGCCCCACCATCCTGATTTAGTCAGTCTGGGGTGGGGCTCGAGAATCTGCATTTCTAATGAGTTTCCAGTTGCTGTTGATACTTCTGGTGTGTGAACCCCACTTTGAGCAGCACTGATAGAGGGAAGGCCACACACCTCTCAAAGCCTTGGCTTCATCATCTCTAACTAGAGTTAATAATGTTATCTACTTCCTAGAGTACACATGAAATAACGTAAGTAAAAGATCTTTTCAAATTATTAAGGCTAATAATGTTATTATTACTATTCCCCACGGTCTCTAATGTATAATGCAAAGTATACTTGAAAAACAACAGTAAAAACATTCAGTAATGTACATATGCAAGTTCACCGTCTTGGACAACTCTCAGGGATGCTAGTCATAGAATAGCCTATGCACATGGTGTCTGTGAATTTGAGAAAACATGGCAATGTTGGCTGCATGAGAACTGCCCATGCCACTTGGTCATTATGAATCTCTAGTGAGAGATTCCACTCTAAATTCCATCCATGCTAAAAAGACTTCTCCAGAACTATGGTGCATCAACACAGCTGTCTTCCACCTCTGGCAGCCTCACCATCTCACAAGTGTGATGACACCTCCCCCCTGTGGGGAATGCTAATGAGGGATGGGCAGAGAAAGGGGGGAAAGGCACCCCACATCCCCCATCCTCACCCATTGCCATCTTGGGCTTCTCTTTTTTTTTTTTAATTTTAATTTAATTTAATTTATTTTTTATTTAGTTATTTAGTTTTCTTTCCCCCTCCCCCACTTGTTTTGTGCCTGCTGTCTGCTCTCTGTGTCCATTGCTGTGTGTGTTCTTTCCATCTCTCCTCTGTGTCTCCCTTTTTTTGTTGCATCATTGTGCTGCGCCAGCTCTCCATGGCGCGGGCTGTCAGCTCTCCATGGCTTGGGCCAGCTTGCCTTCACCAGGAGGACCTGGGAACCGAACCTGGGGCTTCCCATATGGTAGATGGGAGCCCAATTGCTTGAGTCACATCTGCTTCCCAAATTTTTATTTTTTAACAAATCAATTTTATTGATACATATTAATAAAGCATATATCCATCCAAAGTGTACAATCAGTGGTATTTGATATAACCACATATTTGTGCATTCATCACTTCAGTCATTCTTAGAGCAATTCCATTATTCCAGTGATGATAATAATAATAAACAACAAACAAATAAGTAAAACCAATCACCTTTCCATCTCTCTATGCCTTGCCTGCCGTACATAGCTGCTATTCTGTTTCCTTCTCTCTAGTATATTGGTATTTTTTTTTTTTAATGGTCTTATATATGCAATATCACCCATATTCGTGTTTTACATGAGGTTTTACTATCTTATACAGTTCCATGTTACAGTTTTTAGCTTTCCTTCTAGTAATATACATGACCTTAGACTTTCCCTTTCAACCATCATACCCATATAATAGGTCTGCTAGTCACAAACACCATGATGTGCTCTCACCTTTTCTATTCATTTCCAAAGATTTACAAACAACCATTTTACTATTTCTGCATAGATTAACCCTCAGCTTTCCCTTCTCTACCCTCCTTCTATTTTCTGATGACCTAGATGCTAATTATTAGCTCCATGAGTTTACACAAGACTTATCTTTTCACATGAACCTTGGTCAAGCAGCCAGACTGAAGTTTGGATGTTTTCATCTCTTACATACTTGGGGCTTCCTGGAGACTCGAGAGTGCCAACAAGTGGTTGATTAGAGGCAGAAGGAGCTGGAGCAAAGGGCCTCTCAAACCACATGTTGGTTAATCAACCTCTGAGTGACAGAATATTAGCACCCATGGGGATATCTCTATTCCTGAACTTTGAGTCAGACAGTGCTGGGTTTACACCCAGGCTCTGTCACTCATTAGCAGTATGAACTTATGCAAGTTGCTTAGCCTCCTCAAGCAGCAGTTTCTTTACTGCAAAAGGAGATTAATAATATCCCAATGCCCAGTTCACTTAGTAAATCGCAGCTCTTGTTGCTATGATTAATATTCACTCTGTAAGGGTTTTTGTACATGATCTGTGAGCCAAAAAGTCTGTTAGACACAGACAATACAGAGATAAATAAAGCCTCATGCCTGTGCTGGAGAGTGAAGCAATTAAGCACATCACAGGTTGCTATTCTCCCACACGGACAAGGAAAAGTACAAAGAAGGGAAAGTGACAGAGAGCGATAGGATCGTGTTCTTCTGGAAGGAGCAGCTTCTGATTCCTCATCCCTGCCCTTCCATGTACCCTCCTGGTCCTGCAGAGGGAAAGCCAGATGTCCACTATTTAAAGGACAGTCCCGAATAACTGTGCTGTCCACATTCCCTAAGGATCCCCGAGCTGCTGCCTGGCTGAGCCCTCGCCAGCCAAAAGCAACTTCCACTGCTGGTGGCTTAGCACTCGCCACTCAGCATCCCCTGTCCACGCAAGGCATTTTCATTCAGGTTTGGAAAGTTACTGGCTGATGCAGCCCTGGAGGTTTGTTGGAATTTTTTTTTTTTTCTTCAAAGTTTCATTTCTTTCCTTTTAGGATCTGTGCCCTAGTTGTTCTGGGAAACTTGTGACCTCTCTGTGTTTTTAATTAGAAGATGTCATTTTTCCATGGCAACCTATCTCGATGTCCTAAATAGAGAATCTGTAAAATCAGTTTCCCTGTGAAGGGCCAAGCAGTTGGAACAGGAGCCTGTCCGACGGATGCTGGTGCCCAGGGATGGTGGCTCCACCACTGGGGAATGGTTCTGCAAGACAGACACACACCAGCAGGGTCTCCTGCTCAAATAGGCCTGCACCCCAGTGGACCCAGCCAGGACCCTCCTGATCTGGGCTAATAAAATCCAGCTCTGGGCAACTGTGGGAGGGGATTTGCACTTTCTTCCCAGCACAGGAACCAAACCATGCCAGTCATAAACTCTGGTGTCTCCAGGGCTAACGGCCGATAAGTAATCAGAAAAGCCCGAAAAGCCTTGATGGGAAACAGCTGAAATATCAACCCAAGCTCCGCGGCAACCGAATCTGAACTGACTGTTTCATCCCAGCACCTCACTTCTTAAAGGGAATGAGTGTTTTCAGGAAATGATGAAGGAAATCGGTGCTGAGCAAACAGCAGTTAAATCATTTGGCCAAAAGCAATGGGTTTAGAAAAGAATGCCCCAAATTGTGTAACTCTGGTTTTTCTTTCTTTTGTTAAAAGCACCATTACCATTTAGTAAGGCAATTGTGTTGATAAACAAAAGTCATTCTGCTCAGAGATTTAACTGATGCAGTTTTAAAATTAAATGGTAAAATTAACTGCTGAGTCCTCTTCCCTTTACATTTGAATCAAGATAGCAGGGCCACCATGAGAAACCCAAAAGTGAGCCACTCATTCATTGTGAAAGTGATTGAAAACCCACCAGGCGCTGGCACCAATATCAATAGCACCCTAATAGCTAACACTTGTTGACCCTTTATTATTTCCAGCTGTTCAAGTGCTTTATATGCAATTAATTAGGTCCTCCTAATAATAGTAATAATCATAGGTGACATTGACTCTTGTGTGCCAAGAACTGTTCTAAGTTCTTTCATGTTTAACTAATTTATATTTACTACTGTTTTCCTCCTTTTGCAGATGAGGAAACTGAGGTATGGAGTGGTTAGGTAACTTTCCCAAGGATATGAAGCCAGGCAGGGTTGGCTCCAGAGGCTGTACTTTTATTCTCTATATAACAGTGCTTCAGCCTGGTAAGGAAGTTTCTGGAAGTAGGAAGCATAACTGACATGCTGAGCTCATGCCCATCTCAGGACCTTTCACCAACTGGTCCCTCTGCCTATATTGCTCTCTCCCCAGGTCTTTGCCGGACTAACTCCTTCTTCTCCTTCAGGGCTCAACTCAAATGTGCTTCTTAGAACTGTTTCCCCTGCCCTGCCAGCTAAAGCAGCTCTCCCCACCCCAAGTCCCTCTCACCCAATTCTATTTTCTTGAGAGTGCTTTTCGCTGCCCGAAACTGTGCTCTTTCTTTATGTGTTTATTCTCTCTCCTGACTAGAATGTGAGCTCTGTGAGGGCTGAGACCAAGTCTCAGATACCTGTTATATCTCTTGCACATAGAATAATGCCTGGCACAGAGTAGACACAAACTAAGTGTCTGTTGAATGAATGCATATTGAATTTTGTCTTGAGCACCATTTAGTGATGACAACGACAAGGGCAGCAGCAACAGTATTAATCTGTGGTAACTGGGAGGTGTTTATTATGCACCATATCCTGGGATGCATGTTTCTCATTAAATCCCTATGTGGTAAATGCTAGTATTGCCCCCAGTTGACAGGAGAGGGAACTGAGACAGAGCAGCTGTGTGATGCTGGTGTCATCACAAGGCTGAGAAACCTTCAAGAACGACTTACACGCCAAAAGCGGAAAGCTTGACTTTACTCTTAGTGAAGCAAAGGATGCAGCCAGTCAGCTCCCCCTGAGCCTCCATTTCCTTCTCAGTTAAAGAGCAAAAATTGGAGCCTCATAGTCAAGAAGTGTCAGGGTCTAGAATTGCAGCGTGATACAGGCACTGGCTTTTGGAAGACCAGGGTTGAATTCTGACTTTGCCCCTTACCAGCGTGTGTGACCCTGAGAAGTCCCTCAGTCTCTTTGAGCCTCGGGTTCTCTGTCTGTGCAATGGAAGGAAAGTCCCTGACCTGCCTGTGCTGCAGAGATGCTATAGAGATTAGGCGAGGTGCGTATGTGAAAGCAAGTAGTACCATGACTGGCAATTAATAAATATATTTCCCTTCTCCACAATCTTGCTGCAACTCGTTCAGTATTTATTTGTCCCAAAGGCCCTGTGATTTCTGGATATATGAATTCCCCAAATTAACCCCCAAACTCCTTAGGGCACTGTGGACTGGTGGTGGAGTCTTTGACCTCATTAGACAGATGATGACTGGAAAGTAATAGGAAAAAAAAATACCAAGGAAAAGATTTCAAGGAAGAAAATAGACACTTATTATTATTATTATTTTTGACAGGGAAAAAAAAGTGTGTGGGAGGAGAGGATATTGCAGGAGCCACTTAGCAGAAGGAGCCTTGGGTCAGGGAAAAAGTGGTGTCAGTCAACAATACGTCATTGAGGACACAGCCACACAGCACGTCCTTTGCTCTACTCAGAGAAGGGTGCAGCTAGAAATGAGTAGAGTTAGCTAGCCAGAAACTTCTCGAACCTGTAGGGGTCCTGTTTTCATCCCAAGCCTGTTGGGGGATGAATACTTTAGAGGGGTGTGAGTTACAGTCCAGTGGAGTAGTGGCTCAGCCTCACCTAGAAAGAGAACCCTGGCCCAAGGCCCATTGCCTGGCAGGGAAAGGCCACACGCTCCTGCAGCCAGTGGGCACAAGGTCTCCGGCCCCTGAACTGCCTCGAGGTCACCTCAGCAGCTTTTCAGCTTCCAAAACACCTCTCCCCTCTTGATTTCAGGAGACTTGCTTGAATCATGAATTAATAAAGTGAAAAGTACCATTGGCGTTTCATGGGCTAATCAATTCTGAGGGTTTATTAGTTTCACAGGATGACTTTGGTAGACATGTAGTTAGACATTTGACTTATTTTTAAATAGATTTCTTTTCTTTGGGAGGGAAGTTGGCTAAAATGAAGCATCCCCTGGGAAGCGGGGGTCCCCTCTCCTCACACATAGACTGCCAGGAACTGCTTAGGTTCCACAGAGGCATGGCCATTGAAGGGCATGGCTAGACATTTTTTTCTATTATGTAATGTTTTCTTATATATATATTTAAAGATACTTAGATTATACAAATGTTACACAAAAATACAGGGATTCCCATATGCCTTGCTCCCCATACCTCCCATACCCTCCCACATAAGCAACATCCCTCATTAGTATGGCACATTCACTGTAATTGATAAACGCATCCTGGGGCATTGCCACTGAGCATGGGCCATAGTTCACATTGTAGTCTACACTCTCTCCCACACAGTTCTGCAGGCTATGGGAAAATATAAAATGGCCTATATCTGTTATTGCAATGTCATTCAGGACGATTCCCAAGTCCTGAAAAATCCCCTGCATTACCCCTGTCTTTCCCTCTCCCTGCCCCCAGAGCCTCCAGTGGCCACTGGCTCCACATCAATGCTGTAATTTCTTCCATTGCTAGAATCACAATAAGTCTATAGTAGAATACCAGTAAGTCCACTCTAGTCCACTGTTTATTCCCCAACCCTGTACCTAATGGGTACACAGTTTAGAGGTGATGTCCACTCCCTCTCTAATTGAGAGGGGGCTTCGATCCCGTACAGCCAATGGATGGGACTCTTGCCTAGACATTTGAGAGATGTCAAACACTGTGCTCCCACACTGTGGTGGAGCGGATGGGGCTGGAGAATGGCTCAAAGATGTGAGCATCTGCCAGGGCCAGCAGTGACAGCTGCTTACCCAATGCCTCCAGTGCAGTGGGCCTCCCACTTGAAGATGTATCAGAATGACCTGGAGGGCTTGTTACAACACAGACTTCTGGGCTCCATTCCCAGAGTTTCTTATTCTGTAGGTCTGGGGTAAGGCCCCAAATTTTGCATTTCTAACAATTTCCCAGGTGACACTGATGCTATCGGTCAAGGGAATATACTTTGAGAACCCCTGCTGTAGCCTAACTCAGCATCATCCCCCGGCATACCTTGCTTTTCTCCCTTTGGGCCTTTGCTTTCACTATGACCTTTGCCTCATTGTCCTTCCCCCAAATCTCTGATGATCCATTCAAATGTAGGCTGATGGAATATCATTATCTCCTCTTCCCACTCTGGCCCTTCCCTGTGGAAGCTATGGCCGCTGAAGGTGCATGTGTCTGTCTGCTAATGGTGGAGGATCCCTGTAGATCCCTCTTTCAAAAGGAGACAAGTCCACAGGGTCTGTAGAAGCCTGAGAGCCTAGTGCCTCTGAGGCAGCAGTCCAGAGCCAGGGTCAAGAGCAACCGGGACACCATGCTGAATGAAATAAGCCAGACACTATAGAGTAAGTGTTTGGCTGCCAGGCAACATACCAGAAATGGGATGGCTTTTACAATAAGAATTTATTGACTTATGAGCTTACAGTTCTGAGGCTATGAAAGTGTCCAAATCAAGGCTTCATCAGGCGATGTCCTCCCCGAGGACAGCTGCTGGTGGAACTGGACTCCTCCCATGTGGCACCTGCCGGTCTCCTGGCCCTGTTGCTTTCAGCTTCTGGCTTCTAGGATCTTCTCTCTCAAGCTTCGGGGATGGGGGGATGATCTGTCTCTGCAGCTTTTTTCCCTGTATCTGTGGCTTTTATTCCTCCATTTATAAAGGATTCCAGTAAGATGATTAAAACCCATCTTGGGTCATGCAATCTAATCAAAGGGCCTTAATGGAAATCAAAAGTTTCCCTCTGCAATAGGTTTATACACACAGGAATGGATTAGCTTAAGAACATAATTTTCCGGAGTCCACAGAGGACTCAAACCACCACAATAAGTATTGTATGATTCCACCAATATGAAATACTTAGAATATACACATTTATAGAGACAGAAAGTAGATTAGAGGTTATCAGAGGCAGTGTGTGTGTGTGTGTGTGTGTGTGTGAATGGTGAGTTATTGTCTAATGGGTACAGAGTTTTGTAATTGATGGTGGTGATGGTAGCACAATATTGTGAATGCAATTAATGCCACCGAATTGTACACATGAAAGTGGTTGAAATGGCAACTTTTGTGTTGTATATATTACCAAAATTATTTTAAATTAAAAAAAAAAAATGGAGCAATCCAGGTCCAGGATCGTATCTGCCATGTAGTAGATAAACAAACTGGGCATTTTAGGTAAACCCTCTGTGCCCACCTACTTCACACTATTGATGTGAGGATTAAATACACTTACATAAAAGCTCAGACAAGTGTTTGGTTCCGTTATTATCATCATAAATTTATTATAATAATATCAAGAATATAATAAATATTATATAAATAATATAAAATAATATGAATAATATTTATGCCAAAAAATAGTGAAGTGTCTTTTGATAGCTTCTTTTAAATGGGATTGTAGGCTTTGGAGCCAAACTGCCTAGGTTCAATTCCTGGCCCTGCCACTGACTAGCTGTGTGACCTTGGGAAAGTTCCTTAGCCACCTTTTGTCTAAATTTCTTCATCTATAAAAAGGGAAAAATAATAGCACCTATCTCATCAGGTTTAGCTGCAGTGAGTTACTCCAGTTAAAGTACTTACAGCTGTGCTTGGAACATAGCAAGTGCTCAACAAATGTGAGGAAACAGTAGTTAAATCTGTTTGCAGTTGGCAAAATGTGAGCAGCAGCAGCATCACTATTATCATGATCCCAACCATATTCCTTTGAGGTCGTAACTGACATTATAGAGAGATGCAGAGAGGGTCTGTGAGTGTTGGGATGATAACATTTTTGTTAAAAGATATGTTTACACTTCTTCCAAATCCATTCATCCTACAAACTAATCAGAGGCTAATGTGTGCTAAATACTGGAATAGGCACTGGGGCTACAAAAATAAAGCAGAGACCTCTTCTCAAAAGGTCTTATGAACAGATGGGGGAGGTGAGATGTACAAAAATAACTGCATGCTATAGTCATGCCATTCGTGAAAGTGAACTGTGCCTGTTACGGGTCATGAGATAGGTTCCCAGCTGGGATTCCCCCAACATTTTGTTGATGCTTAAGGAGGTCTGTAACTATGTGCTAGGCTAAAGGGGCCCTCATACATGCGAAGCAGGTACTCAACCACCAAGCTTCACTCGCTCCGCATGGTGCAAGTCTTTTGCATCAAGACTTTAAGGATCTGGGAGTGAGACTTGAAAGGAAAAGCATTCTTGACTTTGAAGCTTGTCCTGATGTCATCCCTGGTTGGGGTGTCCTTTGAGCCACTGTTTCAGGTATAAACATGAGTTGACCCTGCTCTAACTAGTCTTTCCCAGTCCTTTCTGATGCCAGGGCATGCATTTGGAAAGCAGATGGTCTTGCAAACATTGTATGGTGTGGAAGAACGAGCGTGGGATTTGGAGACAAAATGATCTGAATTGAATCATGACTAGATATCTTGTTTAGGCAAATAACATAATTGCTTTGAGCAATGAATTCCTCACATGAAAAATAAAGTAAATAATGTTTATTGAGTATTCAGTATGGATCAGTCACTGGTAAAGTGCTTTATATGAATTATGTATTTTAATTCTGAAAATTACCTTGTGGGAAACCAGATGTGGCTCAAGCAGTTGGGCACCCACCTACCACATGGGAGGTCCCGGGTTTGGTTCCTGGTGCCTCTTATAGAAGACAAGCAAGACAGCGAGCTGATGCAACGGGCTGGTGCTGTGAGCTGATGCAACAATATGATGGAACAAAATGATGCAATGAGGAAACACAATGAGAGACACAACAAACAGGGAGCAGAGATGGCTCAAGCGATTGGGTTCCTTCCTCCCACATGGGAGGATCCGGGTTTGGTTCCCGGTGCCTCCTAAAAAAAAAAAAGGACGAGCAGACACAGAAAGCACACAACGAACAGGCACAGAGAGCAGAAGTGAGTGCAAACAACGGGGGAGGGGGAATAAAGAAATAAATCTTTTAAAAAGAATTACATTGTGGAGATAATGCTACTATTATCCTTATTATACAGATGAAGAAACTGAGGCCTAGACAGATAAAAAGTACATTTTCCAGGGTCATTCAGGTAGTAAATGGAATTACTTGGATTTGAACCCATGCCTGTGTAACTGCAGAACCCAAGCTACCACATGGGACTTCTGAGGGACTAATCTTTCAAATAGCAGTGAAAGTCTTGTTGCTTAAAGTGTGACCTGGGGACCATAAGCATCAACGCCATGCACAGCCTGTTAGAAATGCAGAATCATCAGCCCCACCTAAGACCAACTGAATCAGAATCTGCATTTTAACAAAATTCCCACCCTAGGTAATTTGTGTACACATTCAAGGTTAGAGAAGCACTAAGCTAAAACATTATCACTGCTCTGAAGCATTCCCTGAACTCCCAGGCAGAAACATTCTCAGATGGGAACAGTTGAGCCACACAGGGTCCCTCGCCTGCTTGATGATCACCATTCATTCAGGCTCACATTTCTGATTAATGAATAAATCTTATTCTGCTCAGATCGAACTTTAGCCTTCCCAGACAAACTCTTTCCCTCTTTCCCTCCCTCAATCTCTGTTTCATATGTTGGAGATGATCTCAAGATTTCACAGTCTTGATCAAGTTAAAGGAAGGCCAATAGATTAAAATGGTTAGAAGTGCAGCTTCAGCATCAGAAAAGCTGGGTTCTTTCCTTTCCCGGCTGTGTGAACCCAAGCAAACTCTTACACTCTCAGAGCCTCACTTTCTCATCTGTGGAGTGAGGCTAATAAGAGCACCCATTCTGTGATGCTATGGTGAGGATTAAATAAAAACTGTATGCAGAGTGCTACCATAATGAGACTATCCAGACATTGGCTGCTATTATTGCCATTATATAGACTGTACAAGCCGAAGCTGAGCGCTAACTTCCTGAGCAGCGCCTAGATGCTGCTGCCTTCTTCATTCTGTCCAGGAACATGTTTTGTTCTGTTGGTGACTCACTGTGGGTATCTGGAAATCCTTTTTAACAATGAATTAATCTTCTAACAATGTACACTATGAACAGAGACATTCATTTGCTAACCTGGATGAAACATACTGATGAAATCACATGGCAGTCCTAAATATAAAAAGGCTTTTAAAAGACTCATTTCAGGTCACTTGCATGGAGCCAATTTGGGACTTCATTCCATATTTATTTTTAAAAGCATTTACTTTGTGCGAGCCACTGGGCGAGACACTGGGCATGCAAAGGTAAATAAGATATGACCCTGTCTTCAGGCAGATCACAGGGCAGTGGAACTGGAATAGCCTAGAATGTATGCAGGGCACAGAACTAGTAGCAAGGAGAGGGCCGGAGTAAGTAGTGGGGAGGAGACAGGGGAAATGTGGTTTTAAAGAATGACGTTTTAAGCTTGGGCAGATGAACAGGAGGGGAAAGTGTGTTCTGGGCAGTGTGTGTGTGCATGTAAATTACAATAATTACAATAATGTGGATGAAGGGCTGAAGTCACTTCATGAAGGACATTAGATGTCACACACAGGAGTTTATTCTGTAGCCAGTAGATAATTTAAGCAAGGAGTGCCGAGTTCAGATCTGAGTTTCTGGAGGATCCCTCTGATGACTGTCTAGGTGGAGGGGAAGGGCAGACTGGAGACAGCTATAGCAGTATATATTAGCTTCTAAATATCCCTCAGGGCAGAACAGTTTAAATGACTTTGTCTGATTTGGGCTAGTATATGTTGAGGGTAAGAAATGGGTCCCAAAAGTAATGGCTGAGACATAATGGATGTTTATTTCTTGATCTTGTGTGGTCCAAGTTGGATGTTGCAAGTCAGTGGTGATGGAAAGCGCAGGGGCACAAGCTCATCGCAGTTCTGCTGTCTTCAATACATGGCTGCCAAGATCATTTTGGGCATGGAATCACAATTATCCAGAAGAGGGAAGAGAATAGAGACACTCCTTATGGGCCAGGCCTATAAATGGCAGACAACACCTGCAGTCATGTTCCATTGGAGAGAACTTAGTCATTTGGTCACATCTACTGTAAGGCAAGCTAGGAAATGTAGGGTCACCAGGAAATCATATCCCTGCTTCTATGGGAGGATGGATTTGGGCAGACAGCTAGTAGTGTCTTCCACACCACTGTAAGTTTGCTATTACTTGCAGCCTAAAGAATTCCTAAGTGATCCAATGGGTCTGAAGCTCAGAGGAGAGGTTTTGGTGGTTTTTACAGAGTTTTTCCCTTGACTGTAAGCAGTAGCTATATTTTTCAAGACAGTTCATATGTAATAGGTAACACCAAGGGAGTGGATGATGTCACATAGGAAGACTATTGAAAGGCACAAAGAGCCCTTTAAGTTGTTCCCTGGGCCCATTGAATTCAGAAGGATTCCTCCTTACTGTCTGTGAAAAGAACAATTCAGATATCTCAGTGGCCTAGAGGGATTTGCCTTGGGTTGAGTAGACATATGGCTAAAATATGTAAGAATAAGTCTATAGACTATGGTTGCCCATAGTCTATAAATGTTTTTGTTTTGGAGACTTTCTAGATATGAAGTAAAAACAAGGTTCTTTACCTGTTTTCTTTCTGTAACACACTGACTTTGACAAAAAGTTGAAAAAAGTCTCAAGCAAAATGTGTTCAACTTCCTTTCCTGATGAAGATATTTTATGTGGACACCTAGCAACCCAGATCCTGAAATAACTTAATGTGAGAAATTCTCCAAGTGCAGCTCTTTTCTTTCCCCTCTTACTTATCCTCCCTCCTGAGGCTTCAGATTTGGAGCCTGGGTTTTCTGGCTTTAACTATATAAAGCCACAATAAAGGTAAAAGTTATATTTGCTGGAACTTTCTTCTACCAAGAACCTACCTTGGGATTTGAATCTTCTTGAAAGGGTGTCCCCATTTGGGGGGGTTGGTCTTTTCTAATAACTTCATTCCACTCTATGATTACATGCTAATGACCTCCAGGGCTTGAGTTGACACAGCCTGTGGGTATACGGTATGTTCAGTCTTGGGCAGACTGTCAGAAATCCTACATTTTACTGGCAAATACTGTGTCCTCCAACATCCTCCCTTCAAAGTTCCCAATCATGCTGGCAAAGCAAAAAGATGAGACTTGTAATGGCTTTTTCTGGTCTGGAAGCTTGAGGATATAGGCACTAATTAGCTAGAGTCCTATTTTGTACATTATTCAAATAAATTCTCCAAGGGCAGGACCGTCTCATATACATTTCATCACACTCCTCCTCTCTTGCCATAATCTGTGAAATGAGGATAATCTTAACTGGCACACATGGAGTTCTTACTTTAAGCCAGGTATGCTTTACCTGAGGTATCTCATTTTATCCTTAAAAAAACTTCATCAGGTCAGTAGTATTACTGTCACTATCTTACAGATGAGGAAACTGAGGCTAAAAGAAGTGAAGTGACCACATCAAGGTTACCGAATTCACAAATGGATTCAAAACCAGCAGTCTGACCTCTGATCTGGTGTAACAACTAGACACCAGGGAGCTCATTGTTGTGAGGATGTGAGGATTCAAGACCTATGTTGAGGGGACGTGGTGTAGCTCAGTGGTTGAGCACCTGCTTCCCATGAACAAGGTCCTGTGTTCAATCCCCGGTACCTCCTAAAACAAACAAACAAACAAACAAAAAAACCTATGTAGGACACCTGGGGCTGAGCACATTGCTGGCACCAGTGAATGCTCATCAAATGGCTGTTATCATTATGTCATCGTTCCATGTAATTTTCTCATAAGAAGATAGCGAAGAGGGCCTTACACTGGGTAGGCTGTCTAGTATCTTGGGTGATTGTGCAGCGGCTATGCAAAGATGATTCTTTTGTAGGAAATATGGGGATTTTGTGGCATGGTAATAACTGATATTTATCTTGATAAGCAGGCAATATCTGAGGGACCTGGCCCAGAGAAATAAAAAGTTGCCTGCAATCATCTTCCTGGAATTCTAAGTTATGTGGCTTTACTAGTAGAATTTATAAGGCATCTCTTGCATAGCAACAATAAATTGAACCAATTAGTTGTTTTTCTGATAATTTTTTCCTTAATGAAGGTATTTTTTTCCAACGTAAGAGTAATATAAAATTTGGAAAATTCAGCGAAGCAAGAAGAGGAAAACCCAACATTTTTGTCCTCTTGTCCTGTTGACATTTTTGCATTCTAATTGAGATTTTATTTATTTTTTGTTGTGCTTTGCTGACAGCATGAGAGAACCTCAAATTCCCATGTACCTGAGTCATCAAAATAGCTAAATCTGGTCCCCTTGGCTTGGGACATGGAAAGCTGCTGTTATTGGTTGATTCTTAGCCCTGGAGTCCTAGGGGTGCAATAAGATAGATCCTAGCAGGGCAATGGCCAGAGAGGCCCCTCAGGAGAGGACAGGGCAGCAGAGACTCTGCTATCTCAGGGAAAAGCTCTCCTGGCCCTGAGCCAGGAATATGGCACAAGGGTTGACCCAGTCCAGGAGAAAGTTTTCCTGGGCCCAGTTCCCACCCGCATGGTCACATCATGATGACGCAGCAGGAAGTGGGGCCTCCCCAGAGCCCAGGTCTCTCACAGGAAAGTGTTGTCAGAGGTTCCCGCATGGGCAGCCCGTCCAGTGTGCCTTCGGTTAGCAGCAGCATTCCCAGGCCACAGTATTTGCTCACAGCCTGGAATGCTGGCCTCGGGGCCGGGCAGCGGCCTTTCCTCCACTTGGGCCTAATGCTTGTGGTAAGGGCTGTGGTGGTGCCATAAATCAGCTCTACTCTGCACTTTCCCCGTGAGACTTCCAGACGGGTTGCCCCACAAGCAGCAGCGTGAGATATCTCCTTTCAGATGTCATGTACTGAAAAAAAAAAGATAAACCAGAGGAAATTTATTTTCCAGTTAAAAGAATATAACGCTATGTAGCCTTGGACCTGCTCTTCTGCCTTTGGCTTGGTGTTTTCCAGTGGCCACGAGAAGAAGGGAGAATCCACATTCATCTCTCTGCATGACATTTTGTAGAAGGTGAGGGATAGCAATTCCATGTTATTGTGTTGGAGTCTGTTCCATGTTTTTCACTTGACCCCCATATACCAATGATGAGCTAACCTTCATGGCTTTCTCCCCAAGGTTAAGTGATGCTTCTTCAGCTAGAGGGAAGAGCAAAGGAATTGGAGTCCAGAAACCCTCATGGCAGTCCCAGGTTTACCATACCCACTGCTTGATGTTAGGCAAACCATGTTACCCTTGATGCTCCGGGCTTCCTCTTAATTGGACAATTTATTAACTAGCATTCCTTGCAGCTCTCAGTCCAAGAGCAATTGATGTTCATGATAATAATCCTTCAACACAGCAAGATTCTTAAACATCTTCTGTGCGCCCTTTAATCTCAGGGCCGCAGGCATTTCATTTATTCAAATTCCTTGAAAATTGGTGATCTGCAAGGGCCACTTATAATTAAAGACTCAAGTTACCAGCATGGTGGGCTACCAGAATCAGACATGGAGGGTTCACCATATTCTTTGCCCTTTATTGTGAGGATGACACCATTGAAGGTGTTGCAAGAACATCAGGAGAGTTGAGGTGACACACACGAGAGCATTGGCTGTTGTGGGGCACCCCCAGGAAGACTTGCCACAGGTGTGGGACAATGGCTTTAGGCTGTAGAGCCTGCTACATCATGAGGCTCAATGATTGCTAGAGCCACAACCCCGAAAATCAGCAGGCACTGAGATGAACAGAACAATAACTTCAACCAACAGTATCCAATTGACATTTATAGAATACTCCATCCAAAAACAGCAGAAAACATACATTCTTTTCAAGTGTCCATGGAACATATGCCAATATAGATCATATCTATTGGCCACAAAACAAATGGCAATAAATTCTAAAAAATTTTAAATCAGAAAAAGGCTATTCTCTAACCATAAGGGAATGAAACTAGAATTCAATAACAGAAAGAGAAAAGGGAAATCTCTAAAGACATGTAAACTAAACAACATAAATCTACATAATGGGCCAGAAAAGAACTCTCAAGTGAAATAAAATATACTTTGAACTGAATGAAAAATTGAAACATAACACATCAAAAAATGTGGGACAGAGCTAAGGCAATGCTGAGAGGAAAATTTATAGCACTGAATGTATGTGTTAGAAAAGAGAAGTCTCATAAATAATTGAAGCTCCTACATCAAGAACCCAGAAAGAGAGGAGCAAAATAAACACAAAAGAAGTTAAGGAAAGAAATAATAAAGATAAGAGTAAAATCAATGAAATTGAAAAAAAAAAACAACAGTAGAGGAAATCACAGCAATGAAGAGCTGATTCTTGGGAAAGATGAATAAAGTTCACAAAAGTCTAGCAGGAATAATGGTGAAAAAAACAGATGATACAAATTATTAATATCAGGAATGAAAAAGGGAATATCACCATATGCCCTATACACATCAAAATAATAATAAGGGAACACTACAAACAATTTTGCACGTGCAAATTTGACAATCAGTGAAATGAACCAATTCCATGAAAAGCATAAACTACCACAACTCACCTGATATAAAATAGATAACTCTTAAGGAAATCAAATCCATAATTTAAAATCTTCCATAAAAGAAATCTCTAGGCCAAGATGGTTTCACTGGAGAATACTACCAAACGTTTAAAAAAGAATTAATACCAATTCTACAAAATCTCTTCCAGAAAATAGAGGAGGGGACCTGTCTCAATTCATTTTATGAATCACCCTGATACCAAAATGAGACAAAGACAGTAGAAAAAAAACAAAAACAAAGTACAGTATCCCTCATGAATATAGATGCAAAAATCTTTAACAAAATATTAGCAAATAGAATTCAGCAAAATGTAAAAAGAATTATATACCCCATGACCAAGTGAGGTTTATTCCAAGAGTACATGGCTCCATCATTTGAAAATAAACCAATGTAATCCACCTTATTAACAGGCCAAAAAAGAAAAACTATATGATCATTTCAATTGGTGCAGAAAAAGCATTTAATGATACTCAACACTCATTCATGTTAAAAAAAAAAACAAAAAAAAAAAAACTCAGAAAACTAGGAATAGAGGGAACTGCCTCAACCTGATGAAGAGCATCTACAAAAAAGACTACATCTAATGTTATTCTTCTTGGTGAAAGATTGAAGTTTCCCCCCATACAACTGGGGACAAAGTAAGGCTGTCCACTCTTATTACTCTTAATGCTGGAAGTTCTAGCTAATGCAAATAAGGTAGGAGAAGGAAATAAAAAACATGCAGATCAGAAAGGAAGAAATAAAACTATCTGTATTAGCAAATGACATGATTGGTTTCTGTGTAGAAGATACCAAGGAATCAACAACAACAGGAAAACCTTCTAGAACCAATAAGTGTGTTCAGCAAGGGTGCAGGATATAATATAAATATACAAAAATTAATTGTATTTCTCCCTAATAATAATGACCACATGGACACTGAAATTGAAAATACAATACCATTTGCAATTACTCAAAAACTAAATATCATATTTAGGAGTAAATTTAACAAAACATTTGTAGGACTTGTTCACTAAAAACACAGAATACTGATGAAAGAAATAAAAAGAAAATCTAAGTACATGAAGAGACATAACACATTTTGAATTGAAAGCCATAGCCTAGTAAAGATGTCACTTTTCCCCAAATTGATATACAAGTTTAAGGAATTTATATCAAAATCCCTGCAAGATTTTTTTGAAGATAAACACAAAATCATTCCAAAATTTACATGGAAAGGCAAAGAAACTAGGGTTGTTGAAGGAATTTTTAAATTTTTAAAAAGAAGAAGGAAGTGGGAGGAACCTGTCTACTTTGTCTCAAAACATTTTGTATATCTACAATAACAAAGACTGGGTGGTAATGGTGGAAGGATAGACATACAGATAATGGAAAAATAGAGAACCCAGAAATAGACCCACACAAATATGTCCAACTGATTTTTGGCAAAGTTGCAAAAGTAATTCAATAAAGGAAAGATAGCCTTTCCAACAAATTATATTGGATCATCCAGAGGCAAAATAATGAACCTCAGAATTGTCCTGCACCTTAAACAAAAATAAGCCCAAAATGGTTCACAAACATATATACATTTTTAAACTATAAAACTCTTAGGAAAGAAAAGAAAATCCTTAAATCCTTGGAATCTGGGGCTAAGTCAAGTTCTTAAACTTGAACCAAGAGCACAATCTGTAAAAGGGAAAAAATGATGATAGGAACTTCATAAAAATTAAAAACATTTGTTTTGTGAAAGACCTTGTTAAGATGATGAAAAGACAAGCTACAGACTGGGAGAAAATATTTGCAAACCATATATATGGTAAGAAACTAGTACTAGACTATATAAAGAACTCAAAATTCAACATTAATGCCCATTAACAGATGCCTTTCAACAGGTGAATAGTTAATCAAATTGTGGTACATCCCCATCATGGACTACTATTCAGCACGAGGAAGGAACTATTGACACATAAAAAACCTGGATAAATCTCCAGAGAAGAATGCTGAGTGAAAAAAGTTAGTCCCCAAAGGTTACACAACATTCTTGAAATGACAAAATTATAGAAATGGAGAACTTATTAAAGGGTGCCAGGGAAGGAGTGGGGGCAGGAGGGAGTTATGTGTGGCTATAAAAGGGCAACAGGGGAGATCTTCGTGGTGATGGAAATGTTCTGTATCTTGACTACATCAATGTTAATATCCTAGTTTTGATATTGTAAGATAATTTCACAAGCTATTACCATTGGTGAAAGTGGTTAAAGAACATAGGATCTCTTCGTATTGTTTCTTATAACTGCATGGTAATCTAGAATTATCTCAAAAGTAAAATTTATTTTTAAAAAATATATTGGAAACTCAGAGCCTAAGCAGCTGTTTTGGGAAGTACCTGAAAGACAACTGGTTGTTATGGGTTGAATTTTTTCCCCAAAAGATATGTTCAAGTCCTAATCTCGGGTCACATGAACATGGCCTTATGTGAAATAAGGTCTTTGGAGACATAATTAGTCAAGATGAGGCCCAACTGAATTAGGGTGGGTGGCTGGTGCCCTTCTAAGAAGAGGGAAATTTGGACACAGAGACAAACAGACAGAGGGGAGAAGGCCGCGTGAAGACAGAGGAAGAGATTGGAGGGATGCATTTACAAGCCGAGGATTGCCAAGGATTGCCGCGACACACCAGGAACTGGGAAGAGGAAAGGAAGGTGTCTCTTCTAAAGGTTTCAGAGGGGCATGACCCTGCCTACACCCTGGTTTCAGACTTCTAGCCCCCACAACTACAAGGCATTAAATTTCTCTTGTTTGAAGCACCTAGTCTGTGGTACTTTGTAATGGCAGCCCTAGGAAACTAAGACAGTGACTTTCTTAATTAGATTTTCTATACTGGGCCATGTTAGATGCGTCTTCTCAGGATGTCCATGAAACTATATTTATCTATATCACTGCATTTACCTTATTGTTCTACAGTTAACAATTTACAAGTCAGTCTCCTTCACAACACCATGTATGCTTTTTTTTAAGATTTATTTTTTTTATTTATTTCTCTCCACCCCCCACCCTTTGTTTTGTACTCGCTGTCTGCTCTCTGTGTGTTCTTCTGTGTCTGCTTGTCTTCTCTTTACATGGCACCGGGAACCGACGCTGGGACCTTCCAGAGTGGGAGAGAGGTGCTCAATCTCTTGCACCACCTCAGCTCCCTGGTCTGCTATATCTCTTATTGTCTCTCCTCTGTATCTCTTTTTGTTGCCTCATCTTGCGGCACCAGCTCTCCTGCAAGGGCCAGCATTCTGCGTGGACCAGCACTCCACGTGGGCCAGCTCACTGCACCGGCCAGCTTGCCTTTCACCAGGAGGCCCCAGGAATTGAACCCTGAACCTCCTATATGGTAGACAGGAACCCAATTGCTTGAGCTACATCTGTTTCCCACATGTATGTTTTAGGCACAGGGACTGTGTCTTAATATCTTATACATAACATGTAGCCATTTGTTTGTTGATTTGGTGTCTGACACATAGTAGGTGGTCAACAAATGTTTGTTGCATGGGTAAATCAATGAATGCTTATGTGGCAGTAGCAGATGGCAGATGGCAGATTTTGTTCTGGGACTGACTCGTAGGTAGGTTTGTATATGATCTCTAAGAACAAATTTACAGATGATACTGAATACAATGGAGAATGTAACCACTGCCACATTCCTTTGGTATTGGAAAATGCTTGTCAGGGCATCAAGATTTCAGATATGACAAACCAAGTTGATTGCAAAGGCAAAGAATGAGGTGGGGCAAGATTGACTGGGATGTCTTGATTCTCTTTAATTTATTTCTGTTTTCTTCTTTAGCATTCCCACATTCACCCCCAGCCCTGAAGACACAAATAAGCATTCCAGTTTTAGAGCTTCCCTTGGCTATTGGGATTCCTACTGTGATGCTTTAATAGGATAATGGCCCAAGTTACACATTCCTATCCCAATTATTATTCAACACTGAATTGTCCAGTGTCCATTTGCTCAGGTATCCATTCTCTGATAGGGTTTGTTTGAACCGAAGCACTATTATCTGATAAATGACTTAATGTGTGACTCCTTCCCATACTCACATCCCATAACAGTAGATGTCATTCTGTTCCTTAGCCCAGAGCATGAAAATAAAGTGGGAATTTCAGGCCCCATGGCAGGTCTACTTAGCGAGTACAGTAAGTTTTCAAGTGCTCTTTTGACTTTGAGGGTGATTTAATCTAAAGTAAACATTATACCAATGTTGACACATTTTCATAAGACAAATATTTCCTTTATGAGCTTTATTAAGAAAATGTCCTAAAAGTACAATTAAACTATTCCAAAATTTTTCATCTTTCTTTTTATTTTTATTGAAAATACTTTTATTTGGGATTAAGTATTTTCTATTTAAATATTTAATAAAAATTTTATTTGCTAATCCAATCTTGCATATATTTTACTTTTCTGATTATAGCTTCTGCCATTTTGGGGGAATGGCTTCTGTTTTATGTCCAATTTTCAAATGTAAGTTTTGTCTGACAGATTTGATTTTTTCCATTAATTTTTTCCCAGCAATCAAATTTTATTCTACAGAGTTTTAGCTAATGTCAGTTTAGTCTCAGGCATAATAAGGGCTTATCATTATAGCTGTTAGTATTATGTATTATTTGTAACAGTGTTACTCACAGGTTTTTATTGAGATAATTCATAAGCTATAAAATTCACCTTTTTAAGTATATAATTCAGTGGTTTTTTAATACATTCAAGAGATTGTGCTGCCATTGCCACTAATTCCAAAAACATTTCTATCACCTCAAAAAGAAACCATGACCAATTATAGTCACACACACCCACTGCCCAATATCCTATTCTGCAATATGTTCTGTAATCAACTGAATTTAGAGTTACTAGTAATAATAAGATGGGAATGTTTCCCCCAGTTCTTCCAGACCTGCCAAGCTGCGAAAGACTACTGATGCCAAAAGTCTTCATCTTAGTAGCAAAAAGCACTCCAAGAATGGTCTGCCTTTCACTCCCAGAGTGCTGTGGCAAAGGGGTGGAAAACAGGAATGGCTGGGGAAAAAAAAAAGAAACAGTGAGCACTCTCTCAAGTCCAAACTGAGTTGTGGAAAAAATCCTGAGAAATTCCCCTGGAAAGAATGGGAAAGAATCCACATAAACGTTTTATTGCTTATGACAACTCCTGCAGCTCATATAAAAATTTTTTTATAAACTAGATTGACATTATAAATATACAACACACACACACACACACATCCTGACATATTGGCTAACCTACAATTCATAATGTGCTCCTCAAAAGAAAATACTGATTTGAGTCTCAACATCTTTAAATTCAAATGGCAAACCAGTTTCAGGGATCAAGTTTTCAAAGACCTTCTCATTCTGAGGTGGACTCTCAGTCCTTCCATATTTCATTCAAGATTCTTCCTTCATCATAAAGTAGAGCAGATGTTCATATTTAATTTGGTTTACATATGTGCTCTTCCTTAAGTTGCCAAAATATTTTCGCTACCACCACTTTATAGTGTTTTCTAAGGTGCTCAAGATACTTCATATTTATTACATCATTTATCTTCCCAACATTCCCAGGAGTAGATAAAAAACATGGCAGAAGCATTAAGGAGCACGGTTATTGTCCCCATTATAGAGATGAGGAACCTGAGACATAGAGAAAGAAATAGACTTTCATCCATTATCCATTCATCTATCCATTCATTCATTCATCAAGTATTTAATTGAAAGTCATTATGTATTAGTTCCTGCCTCTAGTTGCTCTAGTTAACTGTCCTGGCCCCTCTTCTCATGTACTTTCTAGTCTTATCAGATAGTTAGATTTTTATTTTAAAAATACAAATCTGATTATGTCACATCTTTGCTTAAATTATTTTACAGATCTCAGAAAAAAGACTAAAATTCCTTCCACAGCTTACCAAGTTCATATATCCATCTCTAGCCTCATTTAATTTCTGCCTACACACCCACCTCCACGCCTCAAATCTCTTACTGACTAGGGTTTTGTTTGTTTGTTTTTATTTATTTGAAAGGAACACATATTATGTGTTCATTTATTTAATTTCAATTTTTATTTTTATCAAAGTTATATAGGCTTAAAGTTCATAGACTTGAATATTTCTAATAGTCTTATTATGAAAAGCAGCAATCCTCTTTTCCCCAGTCTCAACCACTTTTTTTTTTATTCTTTTGATATTGATCTCCTCATCTCTCAATAACATCCTTGTTTTGCCACTTCTTGATTTTCATTTTTAAGCATTCTCTATTGAGTTCACACTAAGGAGGATGAGGCTTTAGTCTTATTTACCCACCCCCCACTTCCTGCCTCATCATAACAGACTGTCATGACTTCTACTCATTCTAAATCCAGATTTTATAATAAGTTTATAATAAAGCAGACTTTATGTGTCACCAATCATAGTATAAAGTTATATTTATTCATTCCTGGTTCAGAAACATCTTAATGGAGGACTCAGAATAGAGGAAGAAAAGATGAAAGGCATTATCAGGTTTGATGGACATTTTTTTACTAGAAGGAATCTTAGATATCTTCTCTACTGCTTTAACTTCAATGACATTGAAACCTAGGCTCAAGGTCATGTGACAAATGGATAACATGGGATTAGAAGCCAGCTCTCCTCACACCCTTTCCAGTGCTCTTGGAGTCTGCCAAACAAACTTTCAATTAAGATATATGTAGGACTGATGACTTGCATTTTCTTAAAATATAAGAAACTCATTGACAACTACCATTAATACATTGTCTCCATAGTAATAACAATAGTAAGAATTGTAGCTGCTATTTACTTAATACCTACACATTCCAGTCACCATACTAGACGCTGCACATGTTCTGCCTCACTTTGCTTTTCACAGAGATGGTATGAGGTAGGTATTGTTTTCAACCCCATTTTCACAAAAGGAACCTGAGGCTCAGGAAGTTTAAGTTCTTTATCTAAAGATATCCCAGTGAGTAGATCTAGAAGTGGTGGAGCTGGGGTTCAAACCCCGGTATGTCTGGCTCTGAACTCAACACTTTTCTTCTTCAATTAACATCACATTGTGTCTGTATTCCTCACAGACCACAATCATCACCAGTTTTTGGAGCCTGAAACTATGGGATCTGCTCTCAGTTTCACAGGCCTGTTGCGAGAAATAAAGTGAACATCTATGTAAAGACTGTCCCTTAGAAGAATGCCTGGCATTCACCCAGTGAATGTTAGCCACTCCCACCCTCCTCTAATTCCTTACCTTCATCGCTGCTGACAGGTGTCTTCCCAGAAGTCCTTCCTGGACTGGGCAAACACTGTTTCCATCCACAAAGAGGAAAGAATCCAAGTTCCATTTTCCTCAAAGGAGGTTCACCCATTCCCCAGCTGCCTTCTCAGACTTGAGAGTCTCAACAGGGTTCAGCTTCCTTATTTGTAAAATAAGGGCACTGAATTATCTAGACCTAAATTAAAATTTAAAAATCCTTTTGTTTTATTTCAGATATTTAGGCCCTGCTCTTAGCTGAGAACCTGAGGCTGCTGGCACATCCCACAGGAATAACCAAAGGCTGCCCAACCCCTTTATTGCCCTTTTTGGGGGTTTTTATTCTTCCTTGAAAAAGAGTTAAAAAGTAGTTAGCTTTAAAGGCTGTTAGTAGAAAATATTCTGCATATTACACTATGGGAAAAACTATCAGATTAAGCTCATGTTTCATTCATCATTTTGGGAGTATACATTATGGTGAGGGGTATGGGAAGGAAGATACATGCCTTCACTTCCACTCCCTGAATGGTATCCAGAAAACAAACACCTTGATAAGAAATGCATCTTTCGGGTTGACTTCTCTTCCTTTCCTGCACCTCTTCCTTTTTGTCCTACCTCCAGATCAAGTGATAGCTCCTTTACACTTTCAATTCTTTCATATCCTGTTTCCTGAAACACCATTGGTTCTCTCAATCTTCCTATTAATAACAATATTAATAATAATAATCTTCCTATTATTGCAAATGGTAACTTTCCTGGTGTGGCTTCTCTAGGTGCCTCAGATCCTCTCAGGCTCAGGATCTTTCACAAGGCTGCAATCTGTGATGGCCCATCCAATCTTGTCTATTGGGGCTGCCATCATCTCAGGGGAAGATCCTCTTCCAAGCTCACTTATGTGGCTGTTGGCAGGCTTCAGGTCCTCCCTAGGTGTTGTCAGAGACATCATTTCCTTGCTGTGTGGGCCTCTCTGAAAGGCAGTTCATAACATGACAGCTGGCTTCCCCCAGAGTGAGTGAGCCAGAGAATGTGAGAGAGAACCCAAGATGGGTGGCTCTTTCTCTAGCCTAACCTTGAAGTGACATCCCATCATTTCTTCTGCTGTATTCTGTTCCTTGGAAGCAAGCCATTAAGTCTAGCCCATACTCAATGGGAGTTTACACAAAAGCATGAAAGCCAGGTGTTGGTGTCATTGGAGGCCAGATGTGCCTTGCAGAAGTCATCTTTCTAGGCTCATGTTTATGCCCTAAAATATTCTTTGCCTAAAAAATCTTTTTCTGTTTAGACAAACTCAAGTAGAACTGAATATTTCACCTGTGTTTAGAAGTTCTCATGTACTTTTCTTCTCGGTAAATTTTTAGAAAAGAATTTCAGAGAAGTTCACATGCAACTTTGAACCAGACAGTTCAGAGTAAGTTTGAAAGATATAAGCAATATCTGCAGGCTCTGTGCACCTCTGTCCCTTCATTGGTGGCATCTTATTAATGTCCAGAATCAGGCAAGAATGTCTATAGACTGAGAACTAAATTGAGTCCCTCTACTAGGAGTTGTGGTGAAGACAGAGAAGTAAAGGACAGGGTCTTTGCATCACAAAAGCTTTGCCATCTAATTTAGATTATGCTCAAATGCATGACTCCCATAGAGCCTGAGTGGGGGAAGATGGTGTCAAGAGAGCACGGAGAACTTAAATGAGGCCTTACGGTCCCAAAGACAAGGCTTCAAAGACATGCTCTACTGTTGGGGTGTCACTGGGTAAGTAAGCTCATCAGAAAATAAGTATAACAGCACCAACCTCACAGGACAATTGTGAGAAAAGGCAACATAGCCAAGTGGCTTAAGTGCGTGGACTCTGGATCCTGTCTGCTTGGTTTAGTTCTTAGCTCTATCACTTAGAGTGGACAAGTCCTTAACTTCTCTGCTTTAGCTTCTCCATCTGAAAATGATGGCTTCTCCCTCCTAGGGTTTTTGGGAGGATTAAGTGAGTTAATATGTAAACAGCACTTAGAATAGTCCCTGGTACTTGGTATGTAAGTGTTAAACAAATAAGTATAAATGATGGCATTTGTGTAACGCCTTTATAAAGTACAGATATCAATAAAATTATGATGAAACTTTTTTATCGCAATGTCTTCCTCTATAAAATGGTCATGTTAATGCTTGTCTTATAGAGTTCTTATGAAAATGAAATTAAATAATATATAGAAAGCAACTAACAGTTTATAGCCCAGATAAGGACTTGAAAAAATGGTAGCTATTATTATGCCAATTCACAAGCAATTATAAAGCTACCCAAAGTGGGACATGGGAAGGCCAAGTAAAGCCATGTAAAAATCTCTCCCAAACCAGGAGATAAATATCTCAGCTTCAAGAGAGCACCATGCTCTGAGATTACTATAAGATGTTCTCTGCTCTCTAAGCCTGGGTAGCACTTTCCAGAGCTCCTTTGGGGATGTTATGTGTCCAGGGAGTTGTGAGTCTGAGAATGGTTTCTTCTGGTTTCTGCTTGGTATTTTAATTGGCATATTAAGTTTATCTACTTCTCTTTTGTGTTTTTAGTAATATTCCTTTGTGGTTGCATGCTGAACACAGAGGAATGTGTTAAAAGTAGCTAGTAGAGATAAATGCCTTAAACACTCTGAGAGCCTACTGTCACCCTGGGATCATCTGGTTCCACCCAGAGTGAGCTGGTGACAACTCTGTGCACTGTTTCCAGAGGGGAGGCTACAGGAGCACTCACAGGACTGAAGGAAACTCTCTTGTTCTGCTTTCTTGAGCACTGCCCCTGTCCTTCATTCCTCTCTTGAGAGCCCCATTCAAGAATGCCTAATTTCTTCAACCTCTCCTTTGAGGCTAAGAGTGATATTTAATAGGAAACACCAACTGTGGTAGAAAAGAATGCATTTCTCAAAAACATAATCCTGTATTTGGCCCTTCTAATGATAGCCACAAACCAAGGCGGGGGCGTGGGGAGGGGGAAGTATTTTAAAGCTAGCTACAGGAAGTAGATTGTTCCCTCCCCACCTCCCCAGAGCCAGAACTCTGAGTCTCAGACTGAAAGCAAACATGCCACCTACAAGACAGTGGGGAGACGCCACTTCAAGACTAATTGGACTTAGGAACAAGGAATAAAGGAAATTATATAGACATGTGAGTTTTGAAAATAAATACTACTAAGGCTCAAAGGTTGCTCATACAATCTTGTTTTTACTAGGAATAGCCCAACTTCGAAGCATTGTCCTACCCTAACATTGAGCTCATCTGGGGTTTATAATTTCTAACGGTAATCTCCAACTGTAATTGAAATGTTACATGTTTTTTGGTGTCCCCTATTTTACTTTTTCATTTACCTGACAGCTTCAGAGAAGTCTTGTTCAGACTCTACTTGCCAATATTTTATGTATATTAAATCAACTAAGTTTCATAAAAGTCCTAACTTTCACCACCTTTCCAAATGGTATCGGAATTGTTTAAACATCCTTAGTTAAAAAAATCTCAGTAGTAAAGGATAAATTCCTGGTGACTGTTATCAACTCCCTGTTTGGAGATTAGTGCTGTGTTTTCATCTGGGGTATAGACATATCCGGATAATTCTCCTGAGCTTCACTTGTTGAAATTTGACATTTGTCCTATCTCTTCATTATGGCCCAGCTCCCAGAAAATTTTGCTGTCACTTCTCTGACAGCTGTCTCCCCTCCCCTGCCATACACATTCTGTCCTGGTCCCAATCCTCCCCTTAATTAAGGAAGCAAAGCAAATAACAAAACACAGATTAGAAAACCCCAGTCTTGAAAGACTATCTGAACTTTGTGTGCCTTGGGGCTGTTAACCATAGAGAGGCCAAAGGATCAGATACTTGGGTTTCTCTGTCCTGGCTAGGTAAGGCTCACCACTGCCTAGCCCTTCCCTGCCCACTTGGCCATTCCCCCATGCCCAGTGTTTTAGCTTTCCAAACTGTCAGCATGTCCTAGTTGGTTCCAAGAGCATCTTTCCCAGGGAGCATTTGCTTCCTTTAATATTGCCAAAATAGAAGCTGTTGCCCTCCAACTTAAAACTCCCATTGTTGAATAGAGAAATAGAGGGTTAGAATTAGTAGAAAAGCTCTATCTGGATGTGTGTGTATGTGTGTGTGTGTTTGTACTTACGTAAGATATTTGTAACTTGAAAGGGAGCATACAGTGATGCTAGCAGTCAATTTTAGTTGATGTTATAATCCTCGTTCTACTACCACAGAGTGTTTTTCTCTCTGTGTAAATGTCTAGGTTAGATCCAGTGGGGTGCTTATCAATGAGTAACAACCGGCTCTCCAGGTAGTGGCATTTGCTGGTTTCCTTGGTATAAATGCTCCTATCATGGTGGGTTTCAAGATACCAATGTGAAGACCTTGAACACGAACTTGGGAAGAGATGCAGAGCAAGCCAGTGCAAGTTGGCCCAGAGGGATGGAGAAAGTCAGAAGAGGGTTTGTGGAGCAAGTGATTCTTGAGTTTGAATCTAGAAAGATGAGTAGGTATTTCCTGAGTGAATAGAGAAAAGGGCAAGAGCAAATACTTCTGGCAAAGGATGAACAACTTCTGGTGTGTTCTAAGTATGTATGCGTGCAGTGTGTTTGTGACGCTTGTGTGTGTGGTAGGTATGGTAGGGGATGGACTGGGGAAAGAGACTCTTCAAATAGCCTATCTATAGCTCCAGCAATCTGTCTTAATCACCTACATAATTCCCAGGAGTAAATGTAACATCTAGGGTCTCCTCTCAATCTCATTAGTTCCAAATCAAGAATTAAGTCTTTTCCAAGCGGATTCCTTTCAAAAGAGAGTTGTTTCCAAAAAACCCTTCAGTTACAATAGTCAATGTTATAGTCAGTGAGGCAGCCACCATCCCTGGAGCCAACATCAATACATTATTATTACAGAGAATGGCCGAAGAACAGATGACAGCCCAGCCAAGGGAGAGGGAATTTCAGACTGAGCGGCTGTTAAAGGTCATGCTGTGATTTGGTCTGTTTAGGAAATAGAGAAAGTTTAAAGGGTAAGAGTGATGCACTGATTTGCGTCAAAATAAGAGCTGTGTGTAACAAGAACTATTTCAGAGTGGTCTAATTACCAAGTGTCTCCATCACATTAAGCTTGCCCTCCAAAGGCTGCATTTCATTTCTTGCCCCAAGAGCAATTCAAAGTATTTCTTCAAGGCAAGAAGTTTCATATTTGGGACCTGAGCACTGGCAGTTCTCATCTCTCTAAATGAAATCAGCAAATATTTATTGAATTGCATTTCAGCCCAGGATTCCAGGTTGGTCCTTACTCCTGGCACAGCACTCCAGGGTTCTAAATATCTATCTGTCATGTGCTCCCACTGGCTTTTTCAGGGAACCAGCATCAAAGGGATGTCTCTAGAGGCTTCCCTGAGTTCATTCCACTCCTGCTTCTTGACCTACAGGGCAGGCTCCAGGGCTTAAGAATTCTCAGGCACAGTATTTCTATGACTTCTTTCTCTTTCATGGGGATTTTATATTTTAAGTTCTGTAATTCATTGAACTATGGCTTTTGTATCATGGACATGTACTGGAGGCCTTTAAGTAAAGGATACTTTAAAAATGAAGCGGAGGGGAACGGATGTAGCTCAAGTGGTTGAGCATCTGCTTCCCATGTACCAGGTTCTGGGTTCAACCCCCAGTATCTCCTTAGGAAAAAAATAAAATGAATTGGAAAAAGTTACGACAAATCAACAGCACAAGTTGAGTTTCTTCTTTGAGATTTTTTTTTTTTTTAAGTGGATTTGCCTTTTTAAAAAAAAACTATGGGAAAATGCTAATTTTCTTGCACAGGAAACTTTAACAGTCCAATTACAGTGAATAGTAAAAATAGTTTACTAGTGGGAATACGTTAATGATGGTGAAGTAAAACCCACTGGTGGCATCAGACATCAGCTAAAAGTATATGGATAATCAGGACAGGAAAGTTCTAATGAGAAGAAGAAATAAGAACCTAGAAATAGTTTATTATTATCCAAGCCATCACTTTGCTGCCTGTTCCTAGCAACCTGCACTGTTCTTTCAATGTTTAAGTAATTTCACACCAGGGTAAACATGAGATTAAGGTTCATATAATCCTGCTGCTGCTGTCAATAGACAAACATTTAAATGCTATTTTCCCTTCAGTTACTAAGTAGGTCCTCAGAATATATCTGAAAGCCAGGGATGGCCATTATTAGAGACTGATGGAGAGCATGGTGTTGTAAAGAAAAAATATATAACAATTTATATTAGGTAAATAAATTTTTGCACTTAAAAAATATTGGTTCAAGTGGAGTTTCTGAATGAGTGGAAGGCAGTCTTTTCAAGAACTTCAAGGTCTGAGGACTGGCTTCTTTATGAGACCACCATATCATCTTGTTTTGATCACTTTTAGCCAAGCCCCATCCCATAATCAGGAGAATGAAGATGGAGAATTAAAGATTCTCTGGAGTGGTGAGCTCTGGGGCTGAGCTTCCTCCTATCCCAACAGTGGCCCAGAGTTAACCTCTCCTCATTCTTAATTCTCCTGGCAGAATGGTGGTCCTGAGGAAGCTTTCCTTTCAGACACTGCATTCAGAGAGAGAGGGGACAGCATGGAGCAGTGGGAAAAGCTAACTTCTTTCTAGCTGAGTCATCTAGGTGGGACGCTTAACCCCTCTGAACCTATTTGCTCATCTGCAAAATGGAGCTAACAATACTTACCTTATAAGGTTGTTTGAAGGATCAAGTGAAAGAGGGATGTAAAGTGCTTGACACAGAGTAGAACCCAGTCAATGGTAGCTCTGAGCTATGCTGAGAGCTACTTCAAATCCTCTCCAATATGGAGCTTTACTCTCCCTTCTCCCAGCCCCTTAAAGGCCTCCATCATTGCCTTCCTTAGCATCACTACAGTCAGTCCACATTCTAAACCAAGCCTGAGACTGATGGAGAAGACTGATGGGGACTGGAGCAACTTTTGGATATCCTTAGATGTGCTGACTATTCTGAGGACAAAGGTCAAACAGTGAAGCAGAAAGAGCTTTCAGTGGACTTGAGTTCAGCTCAGTAAAGAAGGGCCAGGCCATATGACCATCTGCCAAAGGAGATAAAATCATCTTGTAACTTTCTACCACTTGGCTGGGATGCAGAATGCTTGAGCTGTCCAAAACTATCTATGTTATACACAGTGTGCATGGTTGTCTGTCTGTCTGTCTGCTTGCCCATGTTTGTTTTCAGCATCTTAGCAGATTGGCTTTGGATCCATGCAGTGTGTTGTGTTTGGCAGGAGGAGGTATTTTAATATTCTTGCTTGACTGGAACTATCTCAATGACACTGAGTTCATTATTTTGAATAGGATAAAGTATTGCCCCAGGTTTCTGCATAATAAAAGCACAGAAGAACACTTCAACTTTAAACTCAGGTTATCTACCTTAGGAAATTCTCACTAATATAACCACATCTGGAGTGCCCCCCACAGATTCCTGGAGCCTGGTCAAGCTACGCATGTCAAAACACATTGGGCCCCTTGTGTGAGCTGTAAGCCGGGAGACTGAAAATAGTAGACTATCTTTAACCTTCTTCTGTATATGTCTATAATCCAGTCCCTTGAGTGACTGAGACCAGTGAAGGTATAATAGTTATTTTATTCAAAGCTTCTGTGATTTGTATTCAATTCACAAAGGATATGTTCACTGCCCCGCCCCCGCCCCAAGTCAAGTGCAGCTGAATTTATTCATTCATTCACAATTATTTTATTGTATCCTCTTTATGCCGGGCACTTTGTAAGAACTGGGGATACAAAGATGAATGACCTAATCCCAGGATGAAGAACTCAGTCTAGAGGAAGACATAGACACATAAATAATTAAGTCCATAGTGTTGTATGAACTCTGATAGAAATCTGCTCAGGGCATGTTGAGAATACAAATGAGGGGAGTGGTCTGTTCTGGGAGGGACTGGGTGTCTGGAAAGACTTCCTGTAAAAAGTGGCCCATGACCTCAGGATTATCCTAGCAACCAATGAGAATAAATCACACTGTGACAACTTTTCTGGCTTGAATTATCCACACACACTATTAGAATATCCCTAAATTCACTAGTTAATTGGCTAGTCACTGGCTTAAACAAATGTTCATCTCTTGAGTCAGTGAAAGACACTCTGCTTTGAAATTTGACAACCTTAGCAGTTCTAGCCAATTCTATTAATGACCCACAAGACCAAACTCTATAACCAGAGACATTTTTTTTTAAAGGAGGTACCAGGGATTGAACCCAAGACTTCATACATGGGAGGCAGGCGCTCAACCACTCGAGTTACATCCGCTTCTCTAACCAGAGACATTTGGATGAAAAAAATACATATTGTAAATTGTTTCCTTATTTATAGCCCATCTCTTCTCAGTTGTGAAAGTTAAAAGGGTACAGTACCTCAACAAAAGGAGCTGCCTGATAACAAAGGCAAGGAGGAAATGGAAGAAATGGATCCAGTATCAAGCCATTGACAATTAGTATGATTTCAGAGGCACTTTATGTATTTTCCCCAAATGTTTTTCAAACTTTTACTCCCAAGTAATGATACCTGAGCTTCCACTGGTAGATTCTCATTTCTTTATCATAAAGTTTGATTCTATTTAAAACATAACTATCCCCATGGATGTCTTTTACACATCAGTGTGAATAAATTTATCAGATTCTTCCTTTAGCCTGGTGACACCATGGATGAAAAACGGGGTGCTACTAAGATGGGACGAGGGAAGGAAGAGTGACAAAGATAAAGACTGGAGGTAGCCCAAATTTTCTTACTTGCAGTTTGTCGAAAGGCCAGCCCTGGTCACAGTTTAGAAAAAAACAAAACTATCATAGGTGAGAAATGGGGCCCAAGACCAGGATTCTGAAGAGCTGGGAGTCAGGCAAGTTTGATGATTTTGATAACCAAGGCTAAGACTCTCCACCCTTACTGCCCTGCCTCAGCTTGTAGTCATATGAGAGTTTCTGATTCAGCACCAAGCAGGCTGCAGCTAGCACCAGATGGCATGGCAGGATGTCACCTGCTCCCCTGGCCCTCTGAGAAAAGAGCAGCAGTCACACATCCTCAGAAAGGATGTTCAAAGTTATATTTCATCTTTGTTTTTTTTTTTTTTTCAGTTTTATTGTAACTCTATATTCCCTGTTCTCAGAACTGATTGTTGTACAAAGCATCTCATTTCTCAGCCCCCACCCACGGACCAGTGCAGACCTGCCAAAGAAGGAGATGACTCAGTGTCTCAAAGCCCCGGTACAGAGTTACTGAAGGAGCCTTCCATTCCTACCCGGGTAGAGTATGCATGCCTGCACGCATTCATTCACAGGTATGGATTGAACACCCTCTGCCTATCAAACGAGACTTGCCCCACAGTATCAGATGCAGCCTTGCCATTGTTATGCTTAGAATTGCGCTGGGAAGACAAGCCATTGGCACATTTAGAGGTAGGAGCACACTGACTATAAAAAGAGACTATAGGAGGCCATGGAAAGAGGAAAAGGAGATATCCCTATAGACTGGAGTGGGTAAGCTCCATAAGACTATGGACCATGGCTAGCTGTGCCTCGCTGTATCCCCAGAGTCTATCAGATATTGTATATTCAATAAAGGTTAATTGAATGGATGGATGGATGGATGGATGGATGGATGGATGGATGGATGGATGGTTGGATGGATAGTTATTACAGAATGATCCATTAAAGAGGTGGTTTCTGAAGGTGGGCTAGGATTTTGATAAAGAGAAGATAGAGGAAAAAATGGAAAAAGTTCTTCTCCTAAAGCTCCCCAGGACATTCAGTAGGATTGAGATACCACCAAAACATAGCAAGAATTCAGATACTCATGGCCATGGCCTGAGCATGGCCACAACCTCAACCTCTGTCACCACCAGCAGACAGTAAGAATACTGGGAGCCTAAAATCCTAAAAGAAAAGTAGGGAGTAGAAAGATGAAAGCAAGCTTTTTGTTCTTAACACAATCTTATTGCCCCTGGGCTAGGGCCTCTTCTATCAGTGATTCACCCATCTGTAGGACTGACTCTCAGAAAGCCCAGATCACTACGAATGCCTGTATCCATGGTAACACTAAAGCAACAGGTACAAGCTAGTATCAATCATAAGTCGGGAATAGGGTCAGCATGAAGACAGGGATTCAAATAGGTTACTAATTTTTCCCCATCTCTTTCTGCTGGACCACACACTTTCCCCTAAGCTAGGCCACTTATTTCATATCCAGCACCTTGGTCAAACTATGTAATACATCTAAACATTTACAACAGTGCAAGACACAAGGTCAGACAAAGGAAGTACATCCTACTATCTACTTTTAAGGCATATGGCAGGCAACAAGAGGTATTCAAGATAAAGGCAGAAATTATGTCCTCTTTTGTATTCCCACCATCTAGCACAGTGCCCAACACATAGTAGGTACTCAGCAAATGTTTGTGCAATGAAGAAGGAAAGCAGCTCTGATTTCATAGCTCAGACCATCCTTCTGCAAGTCTTCCCCTACCCTAAACCCTAGTTTGGATAACTGGGCTTCTGCCACTGTCCTGTTCTGTTAACCTAGTACCAGCCCTGGGATACCAACCTTTTTCTTGTCTACCCAGTGCTGAAGTCCTGCTCTAACCAAGTGTAACACTTATTTTTTTCCTGGATGGCAAATGTCTGAAGTTCTCAAATATTGCCTTCAAATTAACTTTGGCTTCCATTACACATATCAGATCCTCAAATATTGTTTCATGCTTCAGTATTCTCATACCCATAATGCTCTAAGTTGTCCCAAACTCTTCTTCACCTCATTAACTTCTATTCATGGTTCAAAACTCATCTCAACTGTCACCTCCTCCTAGAAACCTATCCAGGTCTAGCCATCCCTTTAATAGGTATACATTCTTCTCTTAGTTTCCCACTGCCTCCTGGGCACATCTTTACCTACTGCTACCTATTAAGTTGCACTGCAATTACAGGTCCACTCATCTCTTTTCCACACTCAGCTTTGAGCAAATGAAGGACAGCAAATATGTGCTCATCTTTGTATTCCCATTATCCAGCAGAGTGTCTGGCATATAGTACGTATAGTAGTCAATAGAAGTTTGCTGAAAAAATTAGTAAATGAAGGAATGAATGAATGTTTTTCACCCATCAGGATATAAGTGTGAGCTGACATCTGTTTATGTCCTCTGGTCTGAACACCAAACATAGCCACTCACACCAACTCTTCTCTTTAGTCACTACCTGCAGTTCAAGTGCACTGAAGTTCAAGTGACTAAACCACTCCCCACCTATGCCCCATTCTCATACTTACCACGCTCACTTGGCTCCTAAATATATGCCATTTATTTGGAACAAACATTCATTTATTCAAACATAAAAGGGAAAACTGATTAATTAGATTTATGTAAAGAGGTAGACCCTGTTCTATACTGTATAGACAATTGAAGGGATTTTTCAAAGATAATTTTTGTCTATAAAATATTTTGACTTTATACTCTGATTTAATTGTATTTTTTAAAAATTTCATCTGTAGATAGTTCTGTATATATCTCTAAAAGACAAGAATTCCTTTTAAAATGTAATCACAATACCATCATCACATGAAGAAGCCCAACAATAATTTCTAAATATTATGTGTTTTAATTTTCCTAGGCTGCTCAAGTAAATACCATGTAATGGGTAGGCTTAAACAATGGGAATTTATTCACTCATGGTTTTGAGGTCAAGAAAATGTCCAAATCAAGGCATCATCAAGGTAATGCTTTCTTTCCAAAGACACTGGCATCCTGGAGCTGGCTGCCAGTTATCCTTGGTTCCTCTATCGCATGGCAAGGCACATGGCAGCAGCTCCTGGTTTCTTCCCTCTCTCTGGGTTCTATTTCTGCTTCTTGCTTCTTTTGGCTTTCTCTCTCTCTTTGTTTGAATTTCATTCTCTAATAAAAGACTCCAGTCATAGAATTAACCTCATCTTGATTGAGGTGAGCTGCACCTTAACTGAAGTAACTTCATTCAAATGTCCTACTTACAGTGGGTTCACATCTATAGGTACAGATTAAATTTAAGAACATGTTTTTCAGGAATATACACAGTTTCAAACTACCACATCATCAAATACCCTTGAATGTTTACTTTTTTAACAATTTGAGGTTTTAATCAGGATCCAAATGTCTATACTTTGCAATTGGTTAATATGTTTATTAAATTCCTCTTAAACTATAGATTCCTTTTTCATTGAGTCTTGGGACACTGCAGTGTTCAGAGGTCATGAAGATAAGGAACAAGCAAAAGGAAAAGGCAGGAGATGGGAGAACTAAGAGATGGCATCCCTGAGACCAAACAAAGAAATTGCTTTAAGAAGTGCATGATCGAGGTACGTCAAATCCACTGACATGTCAAGGAAGATGAAGACTGAAAAGCATTGCTTTAGGCAAAATGGAGGTCTCTGTTAGTTTCCTCACACCCCCTTCTAGCCACTGACCAATTTCTCTGTTCTCCTTTTCAGCAAAACTCCTCAAAAGGTGTATCTCTAAGTCACTTTCTCTACTTCCTCTTTTCCTGTTTTCTCCTGAGTCCATCCCATTCAGATTCCAATATTACCACTTCACTGAAAAGTATTCTTGTCAAGATTACAAGAGGCCTCCATTGCCTTTTTAACTTTAATTTATTTTATTATTTTTTATTTTTAAAAGAAGCTTTAGATTCCATAAATGCCACATTGAAAATATAGGTGATTCCCACATACTTCACTCCTTCCTCCTCCCACACTTTCTCCAATGAACATCTTTAATTAGTGTGGTACTTTATTTACAATTGATGAACACATATTGAAGCACTGCTACTAAGTATGGACTATAGTTTACATTACAGTTTGCACTCTGCCTAAACAATTTTATGGGTTTTGACAAAATGTATAATGGTCTGTATCCATTATTGCAATGTCATGCAGGACAATTCCAATGTCCCCAAAATGCCCCCATGTTACACCTATTCTTCTCTCTTCCTTCCCTCAGAATCTCTGGTGGCCACTGTCTTTGTATCAATGATACAAGTTCTTCCATTGCTAAAATAATAATAAGTCTACTTTAGTGCATAGTTGCATTCCTCCCCTATGTTTGCTCATTCCTCAATCTTGAGGATTTTGGCATGGTGATGCCCACTCTGTTTCTGATTGAGAAAGGGCTTAGATTCCATGGGGCAGATGGATGTATATGTCTTGCTTGCAGTTGTAGATACTTTCTGTTTTGTGAGATGTGCATTGTCCATCATCATCTTTTGGTTAGTTATCCTGGGTTTGTCTGATGAACTGAAGAGTAAGTGTTGCAACTTTGCTGAGATTCAAGGCTCAACCAGCACATGAACAGACTGAAGATTTAAGTCTCTGGGACATATATTTAACAAGTATAGCGCCAATTATAGGTTCAAATAAAAGGGGCAGAAGAGCCATGTGTAGGGAAATTATAGATCAGTCTAACCGTTACATTGGGGAGCATATATTCCAAAGTAAGGTCCACTGAGAGAGTTCCAAATTCCTGAGATTGTCTACCCTGCCTATAGTGTCTAGTTGTCTCTAGAGCCCTCAGGAGCCCCACTCTTTGAGGCACTGTTTACTGTGGTAGTTAATGAGATCCTGCTGAGATGTGCATAAGCGTAATCTCTAGAATGACCTCCTGACTCACTTTGAAATCTCTTAGTCATAAAAACTCATTTGTATTTAATATTTCCCCCATTTGGTCAAGGTGTTTTTCCAAATGCATCACTAGTTGGTGCTGGGTAATAATCCTTCGGTGCATGGGAGGCTTATCTCTGGGAGTCATGTCCCATGCCAGGGGGAAGGTAGTACATGTATATGCTGAGTTTGGCTTAGAGAGAGGCCACATTTGAGGAACAAGGAGGCTTTCAGGAGGTAACTCTTGGGTAATATGTAATACTAGGCTAAGTTTCATTTTCACAAGAAAAAGTTCATAAGTAAAATCATCAATATCAAAGGCCTGGTGTAATGGTCTATCCTCCTTCACTAGGCACTGCGCATGTACTTGGGGGATTCTTGCCGCTCTATTAGAGAATGCAGCAGGACTCCACAGGATGGGAATTCAATTTCCTTTCAATTATTGTGTGGGTCTCCAACTGCCAAGACAACACCCCATGACCACTTGAACATATTCATATACCTTAGAGGCATGCCCCAGGTACACCCCTCCTTACACATTCCCCCACCTCTGATACCCCACACCAGTGATCCTCCCCTGCCACAGGTGTGACCCTACTGAATCTGAAACTTTCTCAAAAACAAAGCCAAAAAATAAACAAATAAAAAAAGAAAATGAAATACTACTACTAATTAAAAAAAAAAACAATAAACAAAAATAAAAAGTAAATAAATAAATAAAATAAAATCTAAAAAATTTCATTGTGCCTTTCATCACTGTAAGATCTGTTATCTTTTATGTACAGTGACAATTTCTTCTGTATGTTCCCCCAGTGTCTTACATATTTTTTCTTCATCATCAAAGGTACTTTAAGTTACAGAAAAGTCACATAGAAAATATAGGGAATTCCCATGTACCCAACCCCTGCCCCCTCCCACTCTTCCTTATTAATAACACTTTACATGTATATGGCATTTTTGTTACAATTTATGTACAAATATTGAAGCATTGTTACTAATCATGGTCAATGGTTTACATTATGGTTTAAATTTTGCACCTTAAACTTTTATAGGTTTTGACAAAATTTAAAATGGCCTGTATCCATCATTACAAAATCACAGAGAACAATTCCAATGCCTTAAAAATGCTCTATGTTTCATCTATTCAAATGAAAACTGGAACACAGACAACTACAAGGATATAGAATAAGCAGAACCAAGTGTATTACCACAAAAAAACAACAACCTTAGAGTAGAAAGAGAAGCTAACCATCTGAATAAGTCTATCAAGATAAACAGATGCCTAGATACCAACAAAAAATTGCAAGTCCTAATGAGAAGCAGGAAGACATTGCCCAGTCTAACGAATAAAGTAAAAAATAGGAGGAGCTGCAAACCATGGAACAGCTAAATAAGGATGTTCAAATAAATATCATGAATCAAGTTAATGAAGTGAGGGAAGAGATAAAGGATATTAATAAGACACTGGGAGAACATACTGAAGAAATTGTAAATATACATAAAAAGATAGCAGATTTGACGGTGATGAATGGCACAATGCAATAAACCCAAAATATGCTGGAAGCACATAACAGCAGATTAGAACAGGCAGAGGAAAGAATTAGTGACGTCAAAGACAGTACATCTGAAATCAGACGGATAGTAGAACAGATAGATAAAAAGATAGAAAAAATCCAGCAGGGACTCAGGGAATTAAATGACAACATAAAACACACAAACATACGCATTATAGGCATCCCAGAGGGAGAAGAGAAGGGAAAGAGGGCAGAAAGAGTGTTGGAGGAAATAATGGCTGAAAATTTCCCAACTCTTTTGAGGGACATAGATGTACATGTCCAGGAATTGCAGAACACCTCAAACAGTATAAATCCTAGCAGGCCTTCCCCAAGACATATACTTATCAAATTGTCAAATGCTCATGACAAAGAGAGAATACTGAAAACAGCAAGAGAAAAGAGATCCATCCCATACAAGGGAAGCACAATAAGATTAAGTGCTGATTTCTCATCTGAAACCATGGAGGCAAGAAGGTGGTGATATGACATAGTTAAGGTGTTAAAAGAAAAAAAAAAAAAAAAAAACTGTCAGCCAAGAATTCTATATCCAGCAAAGGTGGCATTAAAAAATGAGGGAGAGTTGAAAATATTCACAGATAAACAGAAATTAAGACAGTTTGTCAAAAAGAAACCTGCTCTTCAAGAAATACTAAAGGGAAGTCTGCAGGTTGAAAGGGAAAAAAGAGGAGAGAAAGGAAGAATGTTAGTAAGAATAACTAAAAAGATAAAAAGAGAAATAAAGAGCAAAACATAATGTATACAAACCCAAAGAAAATATGGCTAATGTAAGTGATGCCTTGACAGGAATAACATTGAATGTTAATAGATTAAACTCTCCAACCAAAAGACACAGATTGGCAGAATGGATAAAGAAATATGACCCATCTATATTCTGTCTACAAGAAACTCAGCTTAGACCCAGGGACCAGGAGGTGTAGTGAATGATTGGATAATGATTTTACATGCAAACAATAATCAAAAAAGGGAGGGAGTAGCTATACTAATATTGGACAAAATAGACTCTAAATATATAACTATTGTAAAGAGACAAAAGACACTATGTATTAATAAAAAAGGTAATCAATCAAGAAGAAAGAACAATCACAAACATTCATGCACTTAACCAGGGCACCCAAAAAACATGAGGCAAATATTGGAAAAACTAAGTGGAGAAATAGATGCCTCTACAATTATAGTGGGAGACTTTAATACACTGTTATCACCTTTAGACAGAACATCTCGACAGAGGGTCAATAAAGAAACAGAGACCTTGAATAATATGTTAGAGGATGTAGACCTAATAGACATATACAGAACATTACACCCCAATACAGTGGGATATACATTCTTCTCAAGTGCACATGGATCATTCTCCAACATAGAACACATGCTAGATCACAGAACAACTCTCAAAGAATTTGGAAAGATTGAAATTATACAAAGTAATTTCTCTGACCACAATGGAATGAAGCTGGAAATCAATAAGGGGCAGAGAACTAGATTAGGCACAAAGATATGGAAGTTAAACAATACACTCTTAGACAATCAGTGTGTTGAGGAGAAAATTGCAAAAGAAATCAGTAACTATCTTGAAATGAATGAAAATGAGAACACAATACATCAAAACCTATGGGATGCAGCAATAGCAGTGCTGAGAGTGAAATCTAGAGCAATGAATGCCTATTTTAAAAAAGAAGGAAGAGCTAAAATCAAAGATCTAACTGCACACCTGGAAGAGTTAGGGGAAAAAAGACGACAAACTAATCCTAAAGCAAGCAGAAAGAAGGAAATAACAAAGATTAGAGCAGAGTTAAATGAAATTGAGGATTAAAAAAACAATAGAAAAATTAACAAAACCAAAAGATGATTCTTAGAGAAGATTAATAAAATTGACAAACCCTTAGCTAGACTAACAAAGAAAAAGAGAGAGAAGATGCAAATACATAAAATAAGAGAGAGGGGATATCACCACCAATCCCATAGAAATAGAGTATTCTAAGAGGATACTTTGAAAAATTGTATGACAACAAGATGGATAACTTAGATAAAATGGACAAATTTCTAGAAACACACAAGCAGCCTACATTGAAGAAAGAAGAAATTGATGGACTCAACAGACCAATCACAAGCAATGAGATTGAATTAGTCATCCAAAACCCACAATGAAGAGGAACCCAGGACCAGATGGCTTCACAGGTGAATTCTACCAATCATTCAAGAAAGAACTAACATCAATCCTGCTTAAAATCTTCCAAAAAATTTAAGCGGAAGTAACATTGCCTAACTTATTCTATGATGCCAACATCACCCTAATACCAAAACGATATAAAGATGCCACAAGAAAGGAAAACTACAGACAAATCTCTCTAATGAAACTGGATGCTAAAATCCTCAACAAAATACTTGCTAATCATATTCAACAACACATCAAATGAATTGTACACTATGACCAAGAGTATTTCACATGACATAAGAAAATCAATCAATGTAATACACCACATTAACAGATTGAAAGAAGAAAATCACATGAGCATCTCTATTGATGCAGAAAAAAGCATTTGTCAAAATACAGCGTCCTTTCTTGATATAAAACACTTCAAATGATGATCCAGCAAGCACAACCAGCAAGGGGGGGATAAATGAATAAATAAATAAAATCTTTAAAAAAAAAAAACACTTCAAATGATAGCAATAGAAGGAAACTTCCTCAATATGATAAGAGGGTATATATGAAAAACACACAGCTAACATCATATTCAACAGTGAAATGCTAATGGCCTTCTCTCTAAGATCTGGAATAAGACAAGAATGCCCACTGTCACTACTCTTATTTCACATTGTGTTATAAGTACTTGCTTGAGCACTTAGGCAAGAAAAAGATACAAAAGTCATCCAAATTGGAAAGGAAGAAGTAAAAATTGCACTATTTGCAGATGACATGATCCTTTACATAGAAAGCTCTGAGAAATCTACAACAAAGCTTTTAGAGCTGATAAAATGAGTTCAGTAAAGTGTGTGTGTAGGGGGGATATAAGATCAACATGCAAAAATCAGTAGCATATCCGTATACCAATAATGAACAATCTGAGGAGGAAATCAAGAAAAAATTCTATTTTTACAATAGCAACAAAAGAATCAAACACTTAGGAATAAACTTAACTAAAGATGTGTAAATGACTTGTACACAGGAAACTACATAACATTGTTAAATGAAATCAAAGAAGAGCTAGATAAATAGAAGAATATCCCAAGTTCATGGATTGGAAGACTAAACATCACTAAGATGTCTGCCCTACCCAAATTGATTTACAGATTTAACGCAATCCCAATAAAAATTTGTTGTATTTTTTTCTGGGTTGGAAAAGCTAATTATGAAATTTATTTGGAAGGGCAAGGGATCCTGAATAACCAAAAACATATTGAAAGGAAAAAAACGAAATTGGAGAAATCATACTACCTGTCTTTAAAGCACACTGCAAAGCTATAGTGTTCAAAACTACATGGTATTAGCACAAAGATAGACATACTGACCAATGGAAACAAATTGAGAATTCTGATACAGATTTTTGCATATACAGTCAACTGATATTCAACAAGGCCACCAAGCCCACTCAACTGAGACAGAATGGCCTCTTCAACAAATGGTGCTTGGAGAACTGGATATCTACATCCAAAAGAATGAGAAAGGATCACCATCTCATGCTCTATACAAAAATTAACTCAAGGTGGATCAAAGACCTAAATATAAGAGCCAAGACCATAAAGCTCCTAGAGGATAATGTAGGGAAGCTCTACAAGATCTTGTAGTAGGAAATGGTTTTAAACTTTACACCCAAAGCATGAGCAATGGAAGATAAAATAAATAAATGGGACCTCTTCAAAATTAAAAAAACTTTTGTGCTTTAAAGGAGTTTGTCAAGGAAGTGAAAGGGCAGCCTATTCCATGGAAAATATTTGATAATCATTTACCTGATAAGGGCCTAATATGCAGCATTTATAAAGAAGTCCTACTTTTTGAAAATAAAAAGATAAACAAACCTTTTGAAAAATGTGCAAGAGATTTGAATAGATACTTCTCCAAAGAAGAAATACAAAAAGCTAAAAAGCACATGAAAAGATGTTCAACATCACTAGCTATTAGGGAAAAGCAAATCAAAACTACAATGAAATATCATCTTACACTATTAGACTGGTGGCTATTTAAAAAAATGCAGAAAATTACAAGTATTGGAGAGAATATGGAGAAAAGGGAACACTCATCCACTGCTGAAGGGAATGTAGAATGGTGCAGCCATTGTGGAGGACAGTTTGGTGGTTCCTCAGGAAGCTAACTATAAAACTGCCATGTGATCCAGCAATCCCACTTCTGGGTATACAACCAGAAGAATTGAAAGCAGGGACACGAACAGATAATATGCACACCAATGTTCATAGTGGTGTGATTCACTATTGCCAAAAGTTTGAAGCAACCCAAGTGTCCATAAACAGACAAATGGACAAGCAAATTGTGGTATATGCATACAATGGAATATTACTCGTCTGTAAGAAGGAATATAGTATTAACACATGGGGCAACACAGATGAATCTTGAAGACCTTATGTTGAGTGAAGTAAGCCAGTCACTGAAGGACAAATATTACATGACCTCACTGATATGAGAAGCAAATTGAGCAGACTCACAGAGCTAGAATCTGGAAGATAGGCTTTCAGGAGACAGAATGGGAGTAGAGGGTGGTGGGCTGATGCTCAGTATGGACAATATCTATGATAAGGTGGAAGCGAGTGGTTAGGCAGTGGATGGGGATAATAGTGGTGCTGTGATGTGATTGGGTTCTTTGGTGCTGGAATGTGACGGGGAGTATGGTGGGGGTGTTGGGCTACCCATGGAACAGAGGAGAGGGTTGGAGGAAGGAGCAGGTGAACTCTGGGGACTTTCAGGAACAGAATCCAATGCCTTTTTTTTTTTTTTTAATTGTAGCTTTGTTGTTGCTGTTGCAGAAATTACATTGTTTAACTTGTAGTTTTCTAGAGTTTGGGTTTTGCTGATTGCACATTCATGGTGTTGTTTAACATGTTCCTTTGTTTCCTGTATATACCTTAAATTGTGTTGAGATATAAAGGTTCAAATTTCATTCATTTTTTTGCAAGATTACTTCATAGGAGACATTGTGTGTTTCCATCAGGAGGTACAAAATATCTGGTTGTTTCTCTTTTGTATGATAATAGCAGTTTTTAATTATTGTCGTCTAGATCCATAATTCATTAGGTTTTGCAAACTGGTGAGATTCTAATTCCATTAATGCTTCTCCATTTATTAAATGAGATGCTTCTAAAAGGCAAGCTTCCCCTCATCTATTCACAGTTACCCTTGAGTTTGTTTAAGAATAGCTTTTCCAGTTTTCAAAATAATTACTTGGTTCTCTAGCATCCTTCAGAGGTGATCAATGAAGATTTTTTAAAATACCATTATGAAGGGGAGCAGACGTAGCTCAAGTGGTTGAGCACCTGCTTCCCATATATGAGGTCCTGGGTTCGATCATGAGCCCCGGTACCTCAAAAAAAAAAAAATTATTCCTATGAACCCATGGATTTAAACATATCTGAAGTATTTCAATCCATTGTGGTTATTCTCCTTATTGATGTACAAATTGTTCCCTCTTTAGGCAAAGGGAGACTATTTGATTAACTCTGGAGCCCATTTGCCATGATCTCAGTAGTTTGCATTCTGATATGACAAGATATTTCAGGTTTATTTTACACATTTCCTGCCCAGATCTGGAATCAGCTCTTTCTCCAAGAAGATCTGTTTCCTTTTAGTGGGAAAGAGTGTTTAGAGGCAGTACTTTGGGCCCTATGTGTCCTCCATGCCTTTGAGCTGCATATTGCATATGGGACTTTTGAGCATAGCTAAAAAACATCTTGAGTTTTCAGAGATACTTCCTATTAAAATTCAGGACTACAAAGATTTTACTTATCCACATTGCTCTTACCTCTGCATTTCTTTTCTCCCACACCAAAAATCTTGTTTCTCGATGACACTACAGAATTATTCATTTTCTTCATCCCACATTATGCACACAGTTTTAGAATAATTCTATTACCAACCTAGTTTCCTGAAAACACTTCAAGAATTTTTTCAGTTTTTTTCTAAATGTTTTTAAATATTTTTAATTTATTTTTTTAGTGTTTGTTTTTGTTGGTTTATATTTTTGCTTTGGGGTATATACTGTTAAGGATGTATAGTCAAGTAACTGTACTTTAAATTCACTTGGAATATTTCTTTTCCATATGGTTATGCCACCAACTGGATACATAATTAGATTCATTTGTTGAATTTTACTTTTGATTTTTAGACATTGCTTTTTAAATTTAAATTTTGGTTTATAATTATTTAAATATTTGCAAGTCTTTATTGTCAAATTTACACAAGGAAATGCATTTTAAAAAGTCTAGGGACTTGCCACGGCTACCAGGGAGCAGTCTTTCTATCCAGTGGTGTTTGGTGCCTCTGGCTTCACTGGCCAGTTCGTGACCCCATGAGCAGGTGGTCCCAAGCAGAGCTCCTGCCTGCGCTGGGCCATGGCGGGCCGTTCCTGGGAGAAGCTACAGTAGTTGCTGGAGAAGGCTGATCTGAAGCTGGGAAGACCAACACTATGGTCTGAAGTTGGAATAACAATTTGCAATATCACGAATCCAGCCTCACTTGATGAAATGGCTAAACAGGCAACAGTTGTCCTCAGTTGCATGGGAGCAGTGCTTTGACTACTGTGGACAGTTTCCTGACCATACATTCAGGACCTGGGGGAATGTGCATTCATGATGGTACCTGGAAGTAAGCAGTTTATGGTGTTGGAGATCAGAGTAATTTGGAAAAACTACGAAATGAGTCAAACCTGTAACCTGTTACATTTGCTGATGCAAAATTGAAAAGAAGGTGGCCAGTTTCTGACTACAGAGAACCCAATACATATACTATTCCTTTCTTGGGAGCTGATGCATCTGTTGTGAAATGGACTCAGAGTTACTTGCATGAAAATTTAGAGGAATCGCCAGTTCAATAGGCTGCTTGTGTGACTGTGGAAGGCATCACCTCTGTTATTAAGCTGATGTTTGCAGGAATTTTCTTTCTGTTCTTTGTGAGATTGCATTGGAAGGCAACCTCTTGTAAAATTCTGATGACTCTTCTCCTTTGGTTATTTTTCAAAACAATGCCCAACCCAAAAACAGATTGATGCCTCATCATTTACAGTGACTTTCTTTGGTCAAGGATATAGCCAAGGCCTTTGTACTGATAAGATTAAACCCAATATCAGAATTTGTACTTAACTGAAGGGACCATAGGCCGGCTATGTGGCTACACCCTTAGCCATGGCGCAGCCAGCCCTGACCCTTCTGAATGACACCTCTGACCTTCCTAAGGTAGAGAGGTGGGGTGGGGGTAGGGGTGGGGAGTGATATCTTCACACCTGGAGCAGCTTTCTCCAGAACAAAGTTGATTGACAGACTGAACTGACATGGCATTAAATTTAGTGCCATTAGCAATTCTGAAGTCTAAAATTTGAAGAATTAACCAGTCATAAAATGCATGAATTAACAGCTTCTGTATTTGATATTTGAAGTTCTTCTGTAATCCTGTCTGACCACATGCGGAAAAGATTGTGAAATCTAAAATACCTACAAATTAAAAACAGGACATTGTAATAGCTTACCCTAAATATAACATCTCAGCTGATTTTGTGATTTATTGTGTGTGAGAGAGAGCTAATATTTGACTTACTTTTTCACTGAAGTATTAATTATAAATTTTTATAAATGAGCAGGCAGGTCAGATGGTGGAGTAAGTGCCCCTCTCTGTGTTACTCACAGTAGTTCTTCAGTGAGGAAGGCTGGCGTTCAGTTAGCTCTCCTTGTCGTGATACTGAATGGACTCACACTGGGATGGAAACCAGTGAGCTTCTCTACATGTTGTGTGGGTCTTTGCTAAATGAAACTGCACTTTTTGGTATTGTAGGCTAGTTTTTCACCTGTCTACACTGACTAATTTTGGACTGCTACCTAAGTTGAATAATAAAGGCTTTCAACTGAATGTTTAAAAAAATCTAGATTTTCTCCTTATTCCTTTCCTCCCAATAACCAAAATTTAGAAAAATTATAGCTTATTCTTCCAATTTAAAAATATAAACCTATATGTATAAGTATGTGTAAATCTGTGTATGTATGTGTAGGTATATCCTCCCTTCCTAGATAAAATGTGGAATATTATACATGCTTCCCTTCATCGTGTCTTTCTTATCCACTAGACCCCAGCAATATAAGAGTATATAGGGATAATGCCTATTCTTTTATATAGCTGCATAGTACTCTGTTGCATGGATGCAGCATATTTATTCAACCAATCCCTTAATGATGGATATTTGGGTTGTTTCTGTCTTTTGCTATCAGTAATAGCACTATAATGAATTGCTTTGTACATATGTATCTTCATATTTTTGCCAATGTATCTTTGGTAAATATTCCTAGAAGTATATTGTGAGGACAAAGGGTAAAAGCATATATAATTTTACTAGATCTTGCCAAACTCTCCTCCATAGGGTTCAACCTTTTATCTCTCCACCAGCAATTTATAAGAGTATCTCTATGCCCATAGTCTTGTCAACAGAGTTTGTTGCTAGACTTGGATTTTTGCCAATCTGATATGTGAGAAATGATATCCCAGTGTAGTTTAATTTTTATTTTTCTTATCATAGGTAGCATTGAACATCTTTTTTTCACACTTAAGAGACATTTAAACATTTTTAAACCAACTGTCTATATCTCTAACCCAATTTTCTATAAAGTTACTGGATTTTTTCTTCTCTATTTCTCTAACTTTTTTATATATTAAGAATATTAGCTATCAGTCTATCTCATAAGTTACAGATATTTCTACCGGTTTGTCTCCTACATTTTATTTTATTTGTGGTGTATTTTCCCATGTAAAAGTTTTTCTTTTCTCCATCTTTTCCCTTACTCATAGTTAGTTTAAGCTTTCACTACTCTCAGATTAGAGTTTTGTAATTGTATGATCCATTTGGAACTTATCCTGGTGTACTGTGTGAGGGATATTATTTTTCATGTGACTATCCAGTTATCCTAACATCATTATTTAAGAAGTTAATCATTTTCCCCACTGATTTGGGATGCTGCCTTTATTACAGAGTGAATTTCCACACACAGTTGGGTCTATTTTTAGATTTTCTCTTCTGATCTGTTGTTCTATCTGCCCATTCACACACTAATACTAAACTATTTTAATTATAAAGGCTTTTTAGTATGTTTAATGTCAGATATGAGAAGCCCAGCTCAATACTCTTCCTTTTCACGGTTATCCTGGGTATTCATGCTCAAAGAACTAGGTATGTCTACCATTTGTTCAAGTATCCTTTGAGCTTTATAGTTTTTCTCTTACAAGCTTTGGGCAAGTCTTCTTAATTTTATGACTAAGCATTTTATTTTCTTATTTATCATAAATGGGGTCTCCTCTTCCATTGTATCTCTAACTGGTTTTTGTTTATATACATATAAAGGTTTATTTGTTTTTATGTTAATTTTATAAACTTGCTACTCTACTAAATTATTTTATTGTTATCTTATTTTAGTAGTTTTTTCCATTGACTTCTTAGGTTTCCTAAATACGTTACTTGAAAATAGAGATAGTTTTACTTATTTCTTTCCAATCTGTGTGCCCCTAATTGCTTTCTCTTGTTTAACTGCATTGACTAATATTGCCCATACAATAGTAAATAGTAAAGGACTTAGAACCAAATATGGTATAAAAAATGACTCGACTATATTTTAAATAATTTCTGTCTCTAAGAAATGAGTAAGAGAGTTAAGCTATGCTACCTCTGTCAGTCTCGAAGACATTACTAACTACAATCTTTTACATCAGGTGACAACTATAATCTTTTACGGAAGGTAACAACCACAGTGAAGCTAAATCATGCTTCTTAATGGCAGCTAAGAATATGACTCCCTAGACTTCCCAAAGCTAAGTAGAGCTTCATGTTTCTGATTAAGCCTCAAAAGTCTCATGGTAACTCACTTGAGAGCGTCTCATAGATTCATTCTATGAATAAATGCACTGTTTTTCCAATCCTTTAACTGTTTCTAACATAGATTTCTAAAGTTTTGTTTTTACCCATTCTGACTACTTGTTGAAATAAAATCAGTCTAAAGTCATAAAAAAAAAAACCAGAATTATTTAAAAAAAAAAACTTTGCCACATATTTGATGTTGTTCATCTAGTTAAAATGGTGGTGGTATGTTTCTGATGTCAGGGTGTCTTCAGACCTCAGGGGCATGTGAGACTCCAGGTCAAGAGTCTTTACCTGCTCAATAGGTCATGGCCTGGGGCGTAGAGCATATGCCCTAATCTGCCTTGGAAATTAGGACTCAGCTCCCATTCTTTGGACAGATTAGCTTAGTGGTTAAGAGCATGGGCCCTAGATAAATCTACACTCAAACATTGGCTCCCGTACTTACTACCTATGTGGTCCTCAGCAAGTTATTTAACAACTGTTAGTCTCACATTGATTGCTTGTGAAATGAAAATATTTCCTACCTCTTTGGATTATTATAAGAATTAAATGGAATAATGAACATAAAGTGCTTAGTGGAGTGTCTGTCATATGATGTCTGTTCAATAGGTGGTAATTATTATTTCTATTATTAAATTAATAGGAAATGCCAAATAAGCAACTCATCATTGTTTGGATGACATAGCTTTAGCCATAAAACAGGAACATCACTGAGCTGCTGTTGCCACCAGAGATGATTAAAAGGGTTGTATAAGAAGCAACATATTGACCATTTTCTATTGTAAAGCAGGTGGGAATTAATCAGATTTCAGTAAGACTCCAATCATGAAGTTAAATTTTCCTCTCATTGTTAGTGAACACCCAGAAAAGCAGCCCACTCCCCAGCATCCCCTCTAGTATAAGAATATGGAGGCCTTAATCCAGACTAGGTTTTAGGAAGATAGACTGGCAAGAAGGAACTGGAGTCTGAGACTGGGATGAGAGTCCAACCAGGAACAATGGTGTAACAGTTTGGCATTGTTTATGAATTCCAAAAATAGACATTGGATTATGTTTGTAAACTGGTCTGTTCCTCTGGGCATGATTAAATTATGATTAGGGCTTTGATTGGACCACATGAGTAGGACATTGAGTCCTCACCCCTTGGTGGGTGGGGACTCAGAGAGAAAACAACAAGGCACAGGAGTTAGTTGGAGTTTAATGCTGGAGCCCCAGGAAGTAAATACACAGAGAGCAGATACATGAGGAAAGAGAGAAGGCTCCATTAGTTATGGCAGAGGCCCCAGGAAGAAAGATGAGCCACTAGCCTAGTAGTCTACAGCTAGCCTTTTATAGAGAACAGAGCAGCTGAGCCCAGAAAGAAATGAGCCTATTTCCCAGCCTACAGCTAATATTGGAAGAAGCTGGGACCACAGAGCCTTAAGAGGATGAGGAAACCTGAACCCTTGCAGACGTCGGCAGCCATCTAGCTCCAACATGTGGCAACAGACTTTGGTGAGGCTTAAATTATGCTTTATGGCCTGGTAACTGTAAGCTTCTACCCCAAATAAACACCCTTTATAAAAGCCAACAGATTTCTGATACTTTGCATTAGAACCCCTTTGGCTGACTAATACAAATGGTCAGTGTGAAACATCTAGACCAATGTTGCAAGCAGTAGGCAAAACTAAAGTGAGGAGTCAGCTACTGGCTGCCAAGTGAAAGAGGTGTACAAGTTTGGAGTCAATGACTGGGAAGGTCACTGAGGCAACAGCGAGAAGCCACTGTCAGACAGGTGCTGTTAAGGACACCACATGGTTCCAGACAAATAAGCTGGAAACAGAGTGCTCAGATGAAGGCAGAAAGATAGTTGGCTGGCCTAACCATAGGCTCATGAAGCTCAGAAGTCATTCTTGGGTTTATAGTTCAATAGCTGTAAGGGATTTGCAGAAATAAAGGAAGCAAACCTCTTTAGCTATACTGATTTGCATAAGGTCAAATCCCTATAATAAATTACTTATTCTATATCACTCATAGTAGATTTGTTTCTCTGATCAAACCCTAAGTGATTAAAAAAGAAAAACCCTAAATATGTGGCATTTGTTTGAGGACAAGGTGGCAGGCAGAAGCACGAAAGACCTCCGTGGGGCCATGGTGAGAGCCTTAAGGAAAATGAGGGGGAAAAAATACATATATATATGATTTATTATAAATTGGCTCAAGTGACTGTGGGGATTGGCAAGTCCGAATTCCATAGGGTATGCCAGGGATCAATTTGGGATGGAAACTCCAATGAAGGTTTCAATGAATTCCCCAGGAAAAGTTGGCTAATTGGCTGAAGTAGAGAAAGAAATTCTTTGTGACTGCTGAAATCATCAGTTCTCCTGTTAAGAGGTTTCTCTCATTGCTTTTAAAGAAGGCAATCTCCTGTGTTGATTGTAGATATACTCAGTCATAGTTGCAATCAATTGACTAATGATTTATATCCACAAAAGACCTCCACATTAACAATCAATCCAGGCCTTGCTTGACCAAACAACTGGATACCATAACCTAGCCAAGATGATACATGAACTTAACCATCGCAGTTCACCTCTTGTCAACTTGACACCCATACACATCTCCTTAAACCATACTTAATTTCTAAATGAAAATAATAACAGTCATTCTTTTGCCTAACAAAATTCAATTGTCCTGCATACAACTGGAAATGTACTAATCCTTCCCCCAGAAGAAGATGCAAGTCCTTGGGTACTAGTCACTTTTCAACTTGATATCCTATAACTTAAATATTATGACACAATGTTAATAAAACTTATGTTATTTGATAAGGGGATAAGACAGGGGGAAAAAAACACAGAGATTTGCTTTCTGAATATATATGAATATATCCATAGCAAAACAAAGAAGAAATATTCATAATCATTACAGGCCTCATTTCTACAACTGGTCATATGGATGTAGCTCATATTTATAACTACCTTCTTCTACTACCCATTCCATGTTCCCTTTACCCTCAGCAAACGGCGAAGCTGGTCATGATTCTTTGCCTGGTGGGGTGACTCAAACCTTCACTCCTGAAGATTTTGGGCCATTAGTAGTCCTGCCTGGATTGGGTTGTTGCAGTTTTCCATCGACTTTAATCCCAGGGCATGATAGTACTAAAAGACGCCCTAAGGGATCTCATGTATTCCAGGCAAACTTTCTTTGCTTCCATTGTGTAGTAGCAGTCCTATTTCCCCTTGAAAATCAGGAATAATCGCCCCGGTTAGTAGAGTAATTCCCTTCTTAACCTGTTGGTTCAGAGATATGAGAAGCCCAAAGTGGCCAGGTGGCAGTCTTAAATTCCAGTTCAATGAAATCATCTTTGTATCTCCTAGTGGAAGTACTCCTACTTTCGGAACTAAGACCTGTAGAGCAGCAGAGCTTAAGGTTGTAAGAACAGGAAGTAAAAAAATTTCTAGTAGATCATTAGGGGTAACAGGGAGTGGTGCCAGTCCCATTTCTACCCCTTGATTCCTGGACCTATAAATCCTGCTATGGGAGAAACAGCACTATAGAGTGGGCACTGATTTAGAGCATACAAAGCCTTCTGGAGAACATAATCCTGCCATGGAGTTGGAGAGGATGTTGAGAGATAGGAACACTTACTCACTCTTGGTGAGAATGTAGAATGGTACAGCCACTGTGGAGGACTGTTTGGCAGTTCCTAACAAAGTTGAAATATAGACTTGCCATGGCACCCAGCAATACCATTGCTAGGTATATACCCAGAGGAACTGAGAGCAGTGACATGAATGGACATCTCCATGCCAATGTTCAGAGCAGCATTATCCATGATTGCTTGCCAAAGTTAGAAACAAACCAGGTGTCCATCAACTGATGAATGGATAAACAAATTGTGGAGTATGCACATGATAGACTATCACGCAGCAGTAAGAAGAAATGAAGTCTTGAAACATATGACAATATGGAGGAAACTGGAGGATATTATATTGAGTGAAGCAAGCTAGATACAAAAGGATAAATACTGTATGATTGCCCTATTATGAACTAAATATATTATGTGAAATATGAATATGGGTAAAATGGCATATATAAGACCATTTTTCTTTGAAGATGAAAAAAGTAGGTTACAAAATGTTAATATCAGACAAAAAAAACCATACTAACTGAAGGAGACCAGACACAGAGTACTACATATTTTAGGATTCCATCTATATTAAAAGTAAATATAAATCAATTTATAAAGATGAAATTAGATTAATGGTTATATAGGGCTGAAGAAGGAATTCTAAGGGGTGTGGAGTTATTTCTTTTTGTAGTAATGAAATTGTTCTAAAATTTATGAGATGATGAATATACAACATTGCAATTATACTAAAAGCCATTGATTATTCACTTTGGATAGACTGTGTAGTATGTGAATATATCTCAGTAAAACTGCTTAATAAAAAAATAAATAATTGTGCAAGAATAGCCAGAAATAGCAGCTATGTTAAACAGGGGAACAGAGAGATATTGAGAGGTGAGGAATTTTCTTGTTTGTTTGCCTGTTTTTTGTTTATTATTATTATTATAAAAATAATGAAAATGCTTTAATAATTTTTGAAGTGATAAATGCACAACTATGTGATTATACCAAATACCATTGATTGTACACATTGGATGAATTGTATGCTTTATTAATATGTATCAAAAAATTGATTTGCTTAAAAATAAAAGGCCATTCCACCATTCCATGAATCCAGTTGCTTTAGAATGATGGGGAACATGGTAAGATAAGTGAATTCCACAAGCATGTGCACATTCCCACATTTCATTTGCCATGAAGTGGATTTCTTTATGAGAAACAATACTGTATAGAATACCATGGTGGTAGAAAAGGCATTTTGTAGGTCAGTGGATGAAACTTTGGGCAGAAGCATTGCATGCAGGAAAGTTAAATCTGTATCTGGAGTATGTGTTTATTCCAGTAGGAATAAACACTGCCCCTTCCATGATGGAAGTGGTTCAATGTAATCAACCTGCCACAAGGTAGCCAGCTGATCACTTCAGGGAATGGTGCCATATTGGGACTAATTGTTGGGTTTTGCTACTGTAAGATTGGGCACTCAGCAGTGGCTATTGCTCGTTCAGCCTTGATGAATGGAAAACCATGTTGCTGAGCCCCTTTATAACCTCCATCCTTATCACCATAGCCGCTTTGTTCCTGAGCCCATTGGGCAATGCTAGCAGTGGCTAGGGAAAGAAGCCAACTAGTATCCATAGAATAAGTCATGTTATCCACTCGATTATCAAAATTCTCCTCTGGTGGGCATTCATATGGAACACAAATACCTTCATGCTTTTCACCCATTCAGAAAGGCCTACCCAAATACCTCTTCCACAGAACACTTTTTCACCAATTTTTCAATCATGTTCCTTCCAAGTCCCTGACTATTCAGTCAAACCACTGGCCACAGCCCATGAATCAGTATACAAATGCACCTCCAGCCATTTATCCTTCCAAGAAAAATGAACAACCTAGTGCACTGCTTAAAATTCTGTTCACTTGGAGGATTTCCCTTCACAATCGTCCTTCAAAGATGTCCCAGAAAGGAGTTGCAGTGCTACATCTCTCCACTTTTGGGTAGTATCTGTATATCATGCAGAATCATGTATGAAATAGGCCTGTGTTTTCTCTTCCTCAGTCAACCAATAATATGGAATTCCCCAAGAGGCTATAAGTGCAGGCTGGGAAAGAGAAGATAATGTGGCAGGAGTGGGGGGCATGGGCATTTAGTTCACTTCCTCATGTAATTTACTTGTGCCTTCAAAGTTCTCATATGAATATTTGCTACTCCCACCAAGGTCTGAACCCCCATCATCTCCACCCAGGCCTGTGCCCTAGGCTTCAAGGCTCTTCACAGTGGCTTTCCTACTCATCTCTGAGTAGCATCTGCAGCTATTCACATGGAACACTTGTTCAGCCTTCAACTGATGGGATGAAACTTTCTTGTTGCTGAAGGCAATCTTCTTTGTTGAATGTAGAGGTACTCAGTCATAGATGCAATCATTACTAATGATTTAAGTCCATGAAATATCCTCACAATAACAATCAGGCCATTGCTTGCTTGACCAAACATTTGGACACCATAACCTACTAAGTTGACACATGAACTTAACCATCACACTTGGCTTGTGGCCACATAATTTCAATCTCTGCCTCCATTGCTACATTGCCTTATCCTCTCTGTGTATCTCAAAATTTCCTCTTTCCTTTTCTTTTAAGAATTCTTATGTTGGCATTTGGGTCCCACTTAGATAATCCAGGATAATCTCTTCATCTCAAGATCTTTAACTTAATCACATCTGCAAAGATCCTTTTTCCCAAAAAAGGTAACATTTACAGGTTCCAGGGATCAGAACACACACATACATTTATAGGGACATTTTCAACATCCCACAGTAGGAAATAGGAAATGTATATAATGAACTTGATGATTTAGCTAAGAAGATGTCTGACCATAATGTTGAAGATATCACCTGGCTTCTTTCATCTGTATAGCATAAAATAGAGATAAAAAGAGATTATCAAAAGAAGGGATTATTAAGCTTTCAAATAGAATTTGGAGGCCTAAAACAATTTTCTCCAGCCAGCAAAAATTCTGAAAATTAGAAAGGACCTCAAAGCAGACTTCAGAAATATTGAAGGTGATGTCTAACAGATCCTTTCAGACAGACAATAGCCCTTTCAGGATTTTAAGTGTGTGGCTCACAGATCCTCTCTGTTAAATAGATCTTCTAAGAAGCATAAGGATGCTGTCATTCAGCAGCTTCACAGGAACCCTAAGAAAGAGGAAGTCTAATTTTGAACAGATGTATGGGCATGACTTTTGTGTAATAGAATAGCTTAGGGAGGCGGCTGTGGCTCAATCAGTGGGGCTCCCGTTTGCCATGTGGGAGGCCCCGGGTTCGGTTCCTGGGGCCTCCTGGTGGGGGCGGGCCCACCCGCACGGCGTGGTTGGCTGACCCTAGCGAGCACGGGCAGCAGGGGGGGGATAAATGAATAAATAAATAAAAATCTTTGAAAAAAAAAAAAAAAGAATAGCTTATAAATTGATACATAAGAAAGTTACTAAATTTTTAAAGAAATTACAAAAGCTTGAACTGAAAGGAACAAGGATAGTATAAAATAAAAAGATGATTCCAGATCCCTTAACTTCTATGGGCAGGAAGAATCTTGAGAAAACGACTCAGCTGCAAACATGAGCTTTTATCATGAAAAAAGAAGGATGACTCAGAGGGAGAAGTCAAGGGCCTTGGAGGACAACTTCCAGAAAGCAAGACTAGGCAATAATCAAGGAACTGGCACTATATGTCCGGATAAATTTCAAAATTGTTGTAGACCAGTGGTTACTGTGTGCCCTTTGTTTTCCCTTTTTAACATGAGTATTTCAGTCATCCTATGCCTGTCACACCATTATATATTGTGTTGAGGTAAGGGAAGATAACTTGTCTTTTTACTTCATAAGTCTTCAAATTGCACCTGGACATGATTTAGATGATGAGATATTGGATCTACAGCCTGATACTTATGTTATAATGGAATGGAACTTTAAGGTTTTGGGGGAAAGGTGAATGTATTTTGCTTATAGGAAGGATGTACATTTTTGTGGCCATTTATTTTCCAAAGATGGCTACAACAATATCACCCATCACATGTATTCTTCTTCAATGTGATCTTGTCATTCTTTCATGTTTATTACTTTATAAAGAAGTAGAGCTAATTTCTCTCTCCTTAAATCTGGGATAAACAAGAAAATGCAGGATAAATGACACTGCATGATTTTCAAGTCTAAATCAAAACAATTTTTACCCTCTATCTAAGCCAAACTTAGCATATAAACTCACTACCTTTCCCCCAGTGTGGGACATGACTCCCAGGGATAAGCCTCCTGGCAACAAGGGATTAATACCAAATGCCAATTAGTGATGCATTTGGAAAAAGACCTAGACCAAAAGGGGGAAATATTAAGTACAAATGAGTTTTTATGGCTAAGAGATCTCAGAATGGGTTGGGAGTTCATTCCAAAGGTTACACTTATGCATATCTCAGAAGAATCTCACTAACTTAAGCAGGGGTGCACCTGAGGGCTCTAGAGACATCTAGAGACATCTAGACACTATAGGCAAGGCAGTCAACTCCAGGAAATTGGCACCTCATCTGTGGGCCTTACCTTGAAATATATGATAACCTATTTCCCCAATGTATTAGAATTAGGCTCATTTACAATTTTCCTACACATGGTTCTTCTGTCCCTTTTATTTGAACCTATAATTAACACCACATCCATTAAATATATGTCCTAGAGATTTAAATCTCCCAACTGTTCATATGCCAGTTGAGCCCTGAATCTCAGCAGAGTTGCAGCCAAGACCTATTCTCCAGTTCATCTGACTTACCCAGGACACTAACAAAAGGATGATGATGGACAATGCCCATCCCCAAAAAACAGAGTATCTACAACTGTAAACAAGACAGTTCCATCCATCTGCCCCATGAGATCTGTATAGCAGTTTGATATTGTTTATGAATTCCAAAAATAGATATTGGATTATGTTTGTAAACTGGTCTGTTCCTCTGGGTATGTTAGATTATATTGGATTCAGAGGTTTCATTTTTACTTGATTAAATAATATCTAAGGCTTTGATTGGACCACATCAGTAAGACGTTGAGTCCCTGACCCCTTGCTAGGCAGGGACTCACTGAAAAACTGCACCACAGAGAAGGGAGGTTGGAGCTTTGGATGCTAGAACCCCAGGAAGTAAACACACAGGAGAAGAACACAGAGGAATAGAAATAGTCCCATAAACATGGCAGAGGCCCCAGGAAGCAAGAGAGCCTGATAGTCTACAGCTGACCTTGTGGAGAGAACAGAGCAGCTAAGCCCAGAGAGGAATGTGTTCTGGGAGAGAGATGAGACTTATCTCAGCCTACAGCTGAGATTGGAAGAAGCTGGGAACACAGAGCCTTAAGAGGGAGAAGGAGCCTGAACCCTTGCAGGCATTGGCAGCATCTTGCTCCAACACATGGCAAGAGACTTTGGTGAGGGAAATAACTTACACTTTATGGACTGGTAACTGTAAGTTTCTACCCCAAATAAATACCCTTTATAAAAGCCAACAGATTTCTGGTACTTTGCACTAGCACCCTTTTGACTAATCCACTCCAATAAATAAATAAATAAATAAAGATTTAAAAATCAATTTTGGGAATGGATGTGGCTCAAATGGTTGGGTGTCCATCTCCCATATAGAGGGACCTGGGTTCGATCCCTGGGACCTCCCGGTAAAAAAAAAAAAAAAAAAAAAAAAAAAAATCAATTTAGTCTGAGAATTAATCCCCAGTTCCTTCTTATCTTGGAACTGCTGAATTCTCTGTGTCAGAGGGAGAGATAGTCTATGTTATGGTTCTATTTGGATCCATCTTCCAGGTTTCTTGATATTTTTGCATGGATTCAAAAAGTGTTCTTGGAGAGTGGGTGAAACTCAGTGGTTTGAGTGCCTGTTTCCCATGTATGAAGTCCCTGGTTCAATCCCCAGTACATCCTACAAAAAACAATATTCTCCTCTTATCCACACTGGTCTTTGATGAATGATCATTTTCTTGTACCAAGCACCATGTCTCAGGCACTACTCTGGTTATCTACTGCTATATAACAAACCACCCCAAACTTCATGGCAAAAAAGCAAGTTATTTTTTAAGCTTTTGAGTTCTATGGATCAGAAATTCAGAGAGGATACAACAAGGATAGCTTGTTTCTGCTCTATGATATCTGGGTCCTTAGCTGAGAAGACAAAAATGGCTAGAGATGTCTCTAACATCTGAAGACTGGAATCCCCTGGAAGATTTCTCTCTCATCTGTTTGGTACCAGGGCTGGAATGGCTTGAAGGCTTAGCTCAGCTGGTACTATTGATCAGTGTACCTACACATGATTTCTGCATGACAGCTGGGTTACAAGAAGGGACTATCCTGAGAGGGAGCATCCAGAATAAGTGTCCCAAAAGACCAAATATGAAGTTGCAAGGCTTTTTTTTTTTTTTATGGCCTTCTTTGTTTATATATATGTATGCAAATATATATTTATTCATTCATTTTTCTTAAATTATATAATGTAATAATTAGAAACCCATGAGTCCTCCACCAACATAAGAAATAAAATATTATTAATAACTTAAATCCATTTATGTGCTCCTCCTGCATTTTGTCCTTTTGCCATCACTACCCACTTCTTGAATCCTGCATATTTATGCCTTAACCCCTTTTTATATATTCCTAAAAGACATTTTTTGTTTTTGCTTTTCATTTTTGTTTTGAACTATTCTTAGCTTTATATAAAAAGATGTTATGCTGAATGCTGTCTTTTTTCCTCACTCAATATTGCATTGCTAAGACATGTGGCAGCTGTGAGAATACCTCAGAGACCTCCACCTTCTAGGATATTATTGACCAAGCACCCCAGCTGCTGCACTCTGAAACCCATTGAATCATGGCCACCATCCCATGGGCGACTCCCAGTCAATGCCTGAGTGCAGCAGAGATACTGAGACAGGCCCATTTGGGAAACATAAAACACCTCTGATGGCCAGTGTTGGCTCACATACTCCCTGATGGCTTGTTGAACCTTCCTTGGACTGAACACCAGTCTAGTTCACTTCCACCCAGTCTTCAATCCCTCTCTCCTTAACTCAGGGTCAGACTTGGCACCACAGTCTGATGACTGTTCCAGCCTTCACAGGCTTCTTCCCCATTTTCTCTCACAAGCATTTCTCCTAAAAATAAATAAATAGATAAATAAATAAATAAATAAATAAATAAATAAATAAATAAAAACAAAAAGAACCAACAACTTTCCATATCTAATCTTACCTTCACTGTTCTTCTCAGAGGATATGGACCAACACAGCATTCATATTGTTGTGTATAACTGAAATTCATTGTTTTGATGGCTATATAAAATTAATTTATATAAATACACCAAAATTTGTATTTTTCCATTCTCTTTTTACTGGGCATTTGGGTTGTTTCCAGTTTTTTTACTTTATTTTTAATTCCAATGTCCCCAAAATGCCCCCTGTTACACCTCTTCTTCCCTCTACCTCCCCTGTACTTGTACATATAGGCCTAAATTGTACTGTAAGATGTAAAAAGATTCTTATTCCAGAGTGTGGGTTTCATTATTCTCAATTATATTTGTTATATCTGTAGAATTATACATCTGAACCAAAACAAAATGAAAGAAAAAGCCTTCCAGGTAGGGATTTCCTCTTTGCCATGAGGGAATAAGATAAAAAAATATAGGCAGCACAGGAGTGTGGTGCCTGAGAGAAAGGAAACAAATGAAGTGAGCCCTACTAATGCCTAGGCTTTTCTGTCATAAGGTAATTCTCTGATAGTGGTTCAAAGAGAGAGTCAAAGGGAATCCAGAAATATGCCTTGTTGTGAAGACAGATATCAGAGTTCAAGGACAATTTAGCTATTATTTGCAGAGTAGAGTACCTAAAAGAAGGAAGTAACACCAAGAAAGAGCTCTGCAAATCTGCATAAGAATTAAATACTAATCTGCTTGTGTAGAGTGAAATCCCATGAGGCCAAACAAGAATAGCATCTGAGAACAGAACAATTACTGAGGGCTGTAAGATGAACAATTCTCAGAGCTCAGAAAGGACCAGTAATTCAAGTTTCCTCTTGATAGAGTGAAGAAACATTGATGAATAAATGGAGTATTCAATATAGACCCCAGAAAAGTCAGAATTTAGGATTGGGGCTAACTTGGCCCAAGAATAAAGGCAAATATAGACTAGCCTTTAAGGAGCTTAAAAACAAATTGCAAGAAGATCAAATTAATCTGTAATATCTTAATTACCTGTGGATAAAGTTCAACACTCTTCCAAGTAATACAACAAAATTCAGCAGTCGACAAAGTAAAATTCACAATGTCTAGCATACAATCTAATATTACTAACATACAAAGAAACAATATAATGTAACCCATAATTAAGATAGAAGTCATTAAAAATATAAAAAAACAAACAAACAGAAAAGACAGTGTTGATGAAATTAGCATGAAAGACAGTAAAACAAGTACTGTAAATATGCCCCTTATGCTCAAGATGTAAAGGAAAATATGAGTGTGATAAGAAAATAAATAAAATATATAAAATGATGTGAATAGAATATATGAGTTAGAAATTTAATATCTGAAATGAAAAACACATTGATTGGGATTAACAACAGATTAGACACTACAAAAATGATTACTGAACTTGAAGGCATCACAATAGAAATTATTAAAATGAAGTTCAGAGAGTATAAATACTGAGAAAAAGTGAACAGAGTCTCAGTGACCAGTGGGACAATATCAGGTGGTCTATAGTATGTGTAAATGAAGAAGAAAAGGAATGGTGGGACAAAAAGAATATTTATAGAAGTAATAGCAGATATTTTTCCAAATCTGATGAAAGGTATGAATTCACCGATTCAGGAAGCTAAACAAACTGCAAGCAGAACAAATATTTTTAAAAATCACATTATGACACATAATGCTGAAAACTAGTGATAAAGGGAAAATATTGAAAGCAGTAAGAGAATAAAAGATAATTACATACAGAAGAACAATGATTTGAATGACAGTAGACTTTTCATTAAAATAAGTAGGACAGAAAACAGCGAGCCAACATTTTAAAAATGCTGAAAGGCAAAAAAATCTAGAATTCAACATCCAGGAAAATATCTTTCAAAAATGAAGGTGAAATAAAGACATTATTTCAGAAAAAAGTTCAGATATTTCTTCCCTAGCAGATGTGTACCATAATCATTGTAAAGAAGCTCTTCAAGCAAAAGGAAAATAATAACAGATAGAAATTAAAATCTTCTCCAAGAAATGAAGGACACCAGAAATGGCAAATATACCATTAGTTTTCTCATTTTAAAAAATCTATCTGGGGAGCAGGTGTAGCTTAGTTTGAGCCCCTGTTTCCCATGTACAAGGTCCTGGGTTCAATCCTCAGTACCTCCTTGTAGCAGTTTGATATTATTAATGGATTCCAAAAAGAAATATTGGATTATGTTTGTAAACTGGTCATTTCCTCTGGGTGTATTAGAGTGTATTGGATTCAGAGGTTTTACTTTTACTTGATTAAATAATGATTAAGGCTTTGGTTGGGCCATGTCAGTAAGACCTTGAGTCCCCGCCTCCTTGGTGGGCAGGGACTCACAGAGAAACCACATGGCAGAGAAGGGAGGTTGGAGTTTTAATGCTGGAGCCCTGGGAAGTAAGCACACAGAGAAGCAGACCACCTGAGCCTGGAGAGAATCAAGCCCCAGGGAGAGAGACAGAGTCGGTCGCCTGATTGTCTACAGCTGGCCTTGTGGAGTGAGTAGGGCAGCTGAGCCCAGAGAGAAACAAGCCCCAGGAAGAGAGGAACCCAGGAACTTGAATTATTGGCAGATGTTGGCAGCCATCTTGCTCCAACATGTGGCAACAGATTTTGACGAGGGAAGTAACTTATGCTTTATGGCCTGGAAACTGTAAGTTTTACCCCAAATAAATACCCCTTATAAAACCTTACAGATTTCTGGTGTTTTGCAGCACCCTTTTGACTAATACACTCCAATAAATAAATAAATAAATAAATAAATAAATAAATAAATTTATTTTAAAAAATCTATTTAAAAGACAACAAACTGTTTAAAGCAAAAACAATAATAATGTATTGTATTTCTATAACAAATATAAAGATAAAATGTAGACAATAATAGCACAAAGAACAGGAGGGAGAAGGGAATTATATGGTGGTAAGATTATTATACTATACATGAATAAGTATAATATTATTTAAAGGTAGACTGTGATAAGTTAAAAAAATATATTTTAAACTCTAGAGCACTGACTAAAAATAAAACAAAGAGGTATGATTAATAAGCCAAGAGTTGAAATAAAAAATACTAGATTAATAATAAAAAAATAAAGAACTGGTGGGAAAAAATAGCAAGATGTTATAATTAAACCCAACTATATCAATAATTATGTTACATATAAATGGTCTAAGCAGTCCAACGTAAATGCAAAGATTGTCAGATTTGATTTTAATAAACAAGATCCAACTATATGTTGTCTACAAAATATCCTTTTTCTTTATAAAGACACTGGTAGATTCAAAGTAAAAAGATAAAAAAAAGTATACTATGCAAAAAACAAAAGGAAGCTGGAGTGGCTATATTAATATCAGATAAAGTTGATTCAGAAACATGGATATTCCCAGGAATAAAGAGAGACATTTCATAATGATTAAAGGGTCAATTTTTCAAGAGGACATAACAATTCTAAATATAAATGCATCTACTAACCGAGATTAAAAAAAAAAAACATGAGGCAAAAACTGATAAAACTGAAAGGAGAAATAGACACACGATTGTTGTAGATTTCAACATTCATTTCTCAGTAATTGATAGGACAAATAGACAAAAAACACAAGTAAGGCTATAGAATACTTGAACATTACCATCAACCAACCACCTTAATTGACATTTCTTGAACATGTCACCCAATGAGCAGAATAAACATTATATTCAAATGCATATTGAGCATTCACCTAGACAGACCATATCTTGGACCCTTGAACCCTCAAACCAGTCTCAATAAAATCAAGAGGGCTGAAATCATGCAAAGTATATTGTTTTCACTTCTGTATAGTCAAATAAGAAATTAATAACAGAAAATTTGCTAGGAAATCCTCAAATATTTGGAAATTAAATCACACAAAAATAATCCATGAGTCAATAAAGAAACCACAAGGGAAAGTAGAAAATATTTTGAACCAAATAAAAATGAAAACACAACATATCAGAAATTTGTGGGATGCAGGTGAAATGATATTTAGAGAGAAATTTATAGGATTAAATTGATATATGTGTATGTATTTGTGAATTTGTAACTGTTATATTATTTCAATGAATTGACTCTTTTATCATTATTAAATATACCACTTTGCCTCTTGTTAAAAATAAATAAATAAATAAATAAAGTCAACTGATGGAAAAAAAAATTGATATATGAGAAAGGAAGGTCTATATCAACCTTCTAAACTTTCACCTTAAGAAGCAAGAGAAATAAAAGCCAATTAAACCTGAAGAAATCTGAAGGAAGGAAATGATAAAGTTAAGTATGGAAATCAATAAAATGGAAAATAGACAAATAATAACAAACAAAAGCAATGAAACCAAAAGCTGTTCATTTGAATATGTTGATAGGCCTGTAGTTTAAGATCACCAATTCACCCTGGGACTTTCTCAATTTTAGCACCAAAAGTTTTACATCTCTGGAACTACCTCTGTCGGGTAAACGGAGAAGGTTGGTCATTTTACCGTAGCCAGACTGTTCAGGAAATAGAGACTACACAAATTACCAATATCAAGAATGAAAGAGCTTACACATCCTGGAGCCCCACCACCAACCACAGACCACAGTTCACACTGTAGACCACACTCTCTCCCACTCAGTTCTGAGTGGTGTGTGCTGATCCAAAATGGCCTACATCCATTGCCACAACAGTACTCAGGACAACCTCCAACTCCCAAAGAAGCCCCTGTATTTCAACTGCTCATCCCCTCCCTACCCCAAAACTGTCAACTGGCCACTGGCTCCACCTCATTGTTATAATTTCTTGCATTGCAGGTTGGTGGGCCACACTGTGGGAGATGTTTGTGTGGGATGTGGTGGGAGGTGTGGGAGGTGGGCAACATGGGAATCCCAGTGGGTTCCGTGTAATATTTTAGGTAATCTAAGCACCTCTTAAAATATATGTATATATATATATATATATAAATAACATTTTTGTAAGCAAATACACATATATGCATATATATTTATATATCATTTTGCAAATGTTTGTATGTATTGTGAGAATTTTGATTTTTACCCATAATAAAAAAAAAATAAAAAAAAAAAAAAAGAATGAAAGAGGCATTGTACCACAGATCCCACAGAAATTAAAAGGATGATAAGAAAATACTGTGAACATTAAGCCAATAAAGTTGACAACTTAGATGAAATGTACATATTTCTTGAAAGAAAAAACTACCAAAGCTTATTCAAGAAATAGATAACCTGAATAGCCAATAATTTATTAAAGAAATTAAATTCATGGTTAAAAGCTTTACCAAAAAGAAAACTCCAGGTTCAGATAACTACAATGTGGAAAAGTCTACTAAACTTTTAAGAAAGAATCAATACCAATTCTACAGAAATACTTGCAGAAAATAGAAGAAAAGGAAAGACTTCCTCCTAACTCACTTCATAAGGCCAGCATTACCCTATACCGAAAGGAAACAAAGATATTACAAGGAAACAATACTACAGATCAATATTCCTCATGAACACAGAGTAAAATCCCTTAACAAAATTTTAGCAAATCAAATTCAGCAATATAAAAAATGGATAATACATCATGACCAAGTGAGTTTTATCCCAGGAATACCTGTTTGATTTAGCATTCAGAAATCATTCGATACTATATATCACATTAATAGACTAAAATAGAAAAACCATATGATTATCTCAATAGATGCAGAAAAAGTATTTGACAAACTTCAACACCCAATTCATGTTAAAATTTTTCAGGAAACTAGGAATAGAAAATAACTTCCAGGGAAGCGGTTGTGGCTCAATCAGTAGGGCTCCCATTTACCATATGGGAGGCCCCGGGTTCGGTTCCCGGGGCCTCCTGGTGAAGGCAAGCCCGCCCGCACGGCGTGGTTAGCTGACCCAGCGAGCACAAGCAGCAAGGGGGGGATAAATGAATAAATAAATAAAATCTTTAAAAAAAATAAAATAAATAACTTCCATAACTTGATAAAGGGCATATAGGAAAAACTCTACCACCTAAAATACACTTACTGTTAAAAATATAAAAGACTGAATTCTTTCCTTCTTAATAGCAGGACAAAGGAAGGAATTTAGCTCTCACCACTTCTTTGTATTTTTTTTCTCACCACTTCTTCAGGTCCAAACCACTGCAATAAAGAAAGAGAAACAAATGATATACAGATTAGAACAAAAGAAGGAAAACTGTCTATTTGAAGACACTATTATACACATAGAAAATTCTAAAGAATCTACAGAAAAGCTGCTGGAACTTAGTGAATTTTGCAAAATAGCAGGTCACAAGGTCAATCACAAAAAAATCAACAAATTTCTCTATACTAATAACAACTAGACATTGAAAATTTTAAAAATCTATAGCATAAAAATCATTAAATACTAAATTTAACAAAATAGGTGAAAAACTTGTACACTAAAATTGTTGGAAGAGATTAATAATTTTTAAATATATTGTTTAAGATGTGTTTATGGATCAGAAAACTCAGAACTGTTAAACTGTCCAGTTCATTTGAAATGCTGACCTCATACCCTGTGGCTGAGCTACAGGTCCTCTATTGAATAGGTGATCTGGGCATCTCTAAGCCTATAATATACTCTTAGAATGCTTCCCTAAAAAACGTATGGTATTGCAATGTTACTAATTTATCTCAAGTCTTTTCAAGAGATTTTTTAAAAGCACATGGCATATTATTTCAATGTATACTTGAGAAAAAAAAAAAAGTCCAGGAAGCATTATCTTAAAGAACTTGATTTAATAACTTAAAAACAAAAATATTTAATATAATATCAATATTTTGCTTGTAAACAGATGCTACTAAAGGGGAATTAACGCTGTTTTTTTTTAACCAAAATGTATGGTGTATTCTTTCTATGCACCAGGCACTCTACTGACTCTACTGACAATATGAAAATGAATACAGTATGGTAAGAATAAATAAATAAATAATTAAGAAGGCATGCTTCTGATCTTCCAGAAGCCTCTAATTTACCATGTGATGACAGTAAGGAATCAAGTAGCAGTAAAACAGTGTGATGTGTGGCTTTGGCACAGGTGGAAGAGAAGGTTTAAGTTGGGCTCTGAGGATGAACTGTTGGATGGGAAATGGTAGAAGAACATTCCAGGCAGAACTGACAGAATAAGAGAAGTCAGAGGAGCAAATAGTCCAGATTAACCACTGTGTAGAATAATATTGCCAGAAGGAAGCTGTAAAGGTTGGTTGGGATGGATCGTGGGTGGCCTTGAATGCCATGGAAAAGAGGCCAAATGGATAATATGAAAGGTTCTGGGCAGATCAAGGCAAATCCATTCCTAAAAATGGGCAACTCAATGTATGTGTCCTTCTAAGAACAGGTTAATGGTTTCCTTTTTAAAAACAAAGCAACATTTTCTTTGGTCTTTTCTCTGGGCCTTGGACTCTTGATTTATTTCTTTTCATACCCATCATATTCTAAAGACTCTTGATTTATTCCTTTTCATACCCATCATATTCTAAATCTTCTAGGTCATTTATGAATACAGACCACATTAGTAAAAACAAGGCCTTGAGCTACATGAGCAGCTAGTGTCAGTCCCACAATGGAAGAACCATTATCCATTGGACAGCAGGCAAATATGCCCACACCTTGATCACTTCCTCCTCTTTTGACCAGTGCTGAAAAGAAGGGAGAGGATTAACCTTTTTACGCTCCCTGTAGTCTTTGTTTTCTTTTGCAGTTTTCTGCTTCATTTATGTGGCCTATTTCAACAGAGCTAGATAATTTATTTTGACATGATCCCTTAGAAATCAAAGAGAAATCTAGCAGATTCATTTGATTCAATCAATTTCTAGAAAATATGCCACTGAATAAGACAGTTGATTTACATATGGTAAATAAAATAAGAATTAGCAAATATTTTCTGAACTTGTAAAGTGTTTTTGAGACACTCTGATGAGTCAGTGTTTAATCTCTTCTCCCATAAATAGGATGAAAGATCTTTGCCATGTTTTCTCTTAAGTAAATATATTTAAAAACTGTGCCTACATAGTGTTCCAGTTCCCTTTTCAGCTGTCACTGTGAATGGACATAGCAGCTGGAATGAAGGATAACACATCACACCTCAACTTTGAATTTCCTGCCTTTTGTTTTCTTCTATCATAGCCTTGATGTTGTTTAAACAGTGTTCTGTATATTTAATTTCCTTCTTCTCTTCAAAAAGAACAAACAATTTTAAAAAATCACTCATCCTTCACAGCAGGTTATAAAAGTATTCTTGAGCTGAAATTGAACTGGCCCCTTATTTAAACACATAAATATATATGTAGGCATATTAATCCACTGCTTTTTATTTTATTGATTGACTGCTTGGTCAGATAAAATGTGTACACTGTAGCCATGTCGTGTGCTTTGCATTTAAAGATAACACCGCTGATAGTAATCGTTAATTGTGTGCCCACAGATGGTTGGGCAAAGAACATGCAGCTTTCAAGATATATGCACACAAAATCTATTCTTTTGTTGTCTGAAAAATGTGTCTTCATCTCAGAGTCTCCCACAAGAGTCAAAAATACTTGGAGTTAGAAGGACATTTAGATATCATCAAGTCCAACTAGCCAGCTGAAGCAGGCACCCAATATTATCCAACTTAGCCTTACGATTTTCAGTGATATGATATTCAGCCTTTTAAAAAGGTACCCATTTCATTGTTGCTAATCTCTTATTATTAGAAAAGTGTTCTTTTACTGAGTCAAAGTTTTCTTCATCTACTTCCACCTAACTCTTTCAATCTGTATAGAATAATTGCAGGAAAGTTATTGGGAAATAATTCTTACATCTTCTCTTTTGTCTTCACATAAAAATGTCCCATATCCTTCAGCAGTTCTTCACTATTCTGGTAAATGTCTCTGAACCCATACCAATTTATCAATCTTTCTCTTTGATGTAGTTCTTAAAACCAAATGTAGAACTCGTCATGTGGCCTGACCAGAGCTATGATACAGAGGAGTCTACAAATTCCCCTCTCTTCTTCCTTCCCCAATATGGCCTTGCTAGTGACTTGCCAATTTGGGCAAGCAAGTTGCACTCTTGGCTTATATAGGGCTTATAACTGACTTATCCTTCAAAGTTTTATATTTTTTCATAAGCAGTTAGGTCATATCTCTTCCATCTCGTATTTGTCTATTTGACTATTGGAACCAAAATGTAGGACCTAGCATTTAAGTCCCATCTTGCTTCTCTCTTCCTGTCCATTGTTCTAAGCTGCCTTTTTGTTTTTGCCATTTTTTTTTCTGAAACAACAAATTAATTCTCACTTCAAGCCTGGTTTCATCTGAAATTCTGACAAACATGTCCTCTGTGTCTTCATTTAAGCCATTGATTAAAACATCAGAAAGGGTGGCACTCAATATGGAACTTCCTGACATGCCATTGAAGACCCCTTTCCCAAGTTCATATCAATTTATTAATCAAAAACACCTTGACTAATGATCAAGTTAATGATCCTTCAACCAGCTCTCCTTTGGCCTAATTTCTATCTTTTTCAAAAATATATAACAAGAAACTTTGTCAAATGCCTTACTCAAATTATGCAATGTCTACAAGCACTTTCTTGAACTACCAATTTAATAACCCAATCAAGAGTGGATTAGTTTCCCCCCTAAACTCTTCAATAGCAAACCATACTTGTGCCTATTTTAACAATTAACACATTGGATTGTAGTTATTTATGTATATATTTGTCCCAATTAGATTATAGGCTATTTGATGACAAGGACTAACTCTTTTTATTCACCATTGAGTATATCCATGATACATACTGGTGGAGCCTGGCACATAATAGGTACTCAATAGATACTGGTTAGATTAGTGCATAAACGAATAGTGGGATGATGGAATACAATAGAAGGAGCAATTTAGGAGGATGTGTTAGGTTTGAGGTGCTTTTGGGTGAGTGGGATAGATTTTTACATTAGCAAGCTGTATATACTGGTTTGGATCTCAAAAGAAACGGCTGGCCTGTGAAATTGAAACCAAGGCCATGAATGAGATTGCTTAGGGGTAGGGTGTTGGGTAGGAAGAAAAGGGTTGCCATACAGCATAGTGATTACAAACTAGGGGCTCAAAAATCAAACTGCCTGAATATATGTTCTGCCACTTTCTTGGACAAGTAATAACCTCATGGGCTTTATTTTCTTCACCTATAAGATGGAGGTGTAATACTACTTCCTACTTCATATGCTCAATAAATGATATCAAAAATTATCAGAGAGGTTGAAGAGGAACTAAAAGCAATAGGTTACACAAACTGAAGGAGAAAGTTTTGAAAAGAAAGTACTTGTCAGTAAGAAGTGCTACAGAGTAACTTGAGTATTGGAAGAAGCTTATGAAAGATTTTAGTAGGAAAAGCCAGATTATAGTGGCCTGAGGAAGGGATAAGAGGTAAGCAAGTGGAGACAGCATGTATTGATAATTCTCACAAAGCTTGACTGTGGAGGAAAAGAAAGAGGAAAGATGGTAAATGGGTGGAAAGTTAAGGAAATCTTTGCTTGTTTTATAGGATAGGCTTCACTTGAACATGGTAAATAGGCTATAAAGAAAGGAGCCGCTTAAGAGAAAAAAGACTCTGGAATTACAGAAGAAAAAGAGGTTACCTAAGCAAGAACAAGATATCAGATTATACAGGAGGTAGAAGGGAGGCTCAAAAGGAATCAGGAGGGAACTCTCATCCCTACCAGCTTGTCACATTCTTGATAACAAGAGAGATATGGTACTCATCTTTGCATAGCCAGTGATTAATAACTGTTGAGACCATTTTCTAAGATGGAAAGAAATAAAGAAAGTATAGTGTGAGAAACTGTTGGTAGATGAGAGGCAGCAAGTTGATGATCTCTATATTTTCCATAGCATAGGCAATGAGGATAGCTTCTGGGAGGGAGTAGTCTAGGCTTGAATAGGGAGCTTAAATGGAACAGTTGAAGGTGAGTCTGGAGGGAGTGGGTCAAGATAAGTTTGAGGATAATTAGTGGAAGCAAGAGAGGAGCTGATTATTCCAAATTTAACAAGTAATTATTGAGCATATATCTACTATATACTGGCACTCTTCTAGTGCTGATGATATAGCAGTGAACAAAACAGACATTCACCCTGCCTCTATGAAGCTCACATTTTGGTAGAAAAGACCATTAAATAAACAATATGGCCAACTTCAAATAGCATTGAGTAGCATGAAGGAAGTTAGTAGAGTGATCTGTTAGTTACTAGGAGGTAGGAGGGGATACCATTCGGAACCTTTATATAGAATGGCCAGTGATGCTTCTCATTGAAAAATTAACATTTGAGTTAAATTCTGGAATTGGAGGAAGGGTTCTAAAAAAAATTTTTAAGCCCTAACTTGTAGTTTTATTGATTTTCTGGGTACAATACCAAATTTCCAGGTACCAACGTGACATCACTGAATATTTCTGGTGAAAGAACAGCACATTAGAAGACAAGTCAGCAAGAAGGAGCTCAGAGAGACTGGGAACACAGAAAAGTCTAGAAGGAGGAAGAATGTGGAAAGAGAGGATGTCAGAGAGGTTGGCAAGTGTCAGATTTGCCATGTAAGGAGTTAGATCTTATTCTAGATGAAATGGGACAAAATCTGATTTACATTGTGTAAAGATAATTCTCATTACTGCAGATGATGGTCCTTTTACTAGAAATACTGTGCAGAGCTCTTGATGTAAGACCATTTAACTTGCTCTTCATGAAAAATACAGTGCAATGATGTGCATGTTATTACATTTTAATAACATATAGATTAAAAGCTAACAATTATTTGAGTGTTTGTAGTTTGAATCTTACACATTTTTAATACATTATCTTATTGATTTGTCACAATAAAGCTTTATGGTAGGTTTTGTCCTCATTTTATTGATGAAGAAAATGAAGGTCAGAGAATATGGCATTATTATTGTTCACCAATATCGAGTTCTGCTCTCCTTCTGGATAAGTAGGAGTAGCTGTTCTCTGTTCCTTGATATTAGGTGGGGCCATGAGAATTTTGGCTAATGAAATGTGAGCAGAAGTGGCATGTGCTACTTTTGGATAAGAACATTTCTTTGCTAATGCTTAGCTTTCTACCAGTTTTTCTTTTGCCATGGTGATCATGGAAACAAGAGGGTAAATGTTGAGCCATCAAAAAGGAGAACAGCTGTGCTGGAGAGTTGCCCAGGCCTGTATCAGATTTTGCATGAGCAAAACATAAACTGTTCTTGTTTTAAACCACTGAGATTTTGAGATTAGTTTGTTACTGCAGCTTAACCTGGCCTATGCTGACTAATACAGAGAGCTTAAAAGACCCCCCAAGGCCACAGAGCTAGCAGTGCAGCCAGGAATTGGACCCACATTGGTATGCAAAGCTCATGTTCAATAGCTTATCTAAGAAGCTCAAGAGTTGGCTTTGTGAGAAACGGAGAACAGAACTACTATAATAACTAGCCTCAGTTTTAGTATTTTACTTTGAATATGATAATGATGCCACTATCTTTGAAGTTGTTTGGCATTTCTCCACATCTGCACATGTTGAGGGAAGAAACAAACAAAACAGAATAACTTTTCCATTTATGATGGGATATATGTCTCAGGCATTCTGTGAGAATAAGGAAAAATCACATTAAACTTAGGTTGCAAACAGGGTAGGTAGCAAAGCTGGAAAAGGCAAGCATCTAAATTAAATAGTATTAATTGAAAAATAGCAAGAAGTTTCAATAATAAATCCTTCAAAGTACTCTCTGGGAAGCAAGGATGATATTGGTAAGTCAAGCAGCTGCACAAAAGGATTTAGACACAGAAATTGCTAAAGTATCCAGTCAGGTTGAGAGATTAAAAGAGGATAAGACAGGCAAAATACAAGAACAGTTATAGTTTTCAGATTACAATTGTGAAAATAGCATAAAATCTTGTATAAAATGAAGACCCATGACAAAAATTCCATAACTGGCAGAAACAGTCTAGCACAAGCAGCATCTGATGGCTGAGGTATCGTTTTCAAAAACCAGAGCAGAGGCCGTGCTATTGGCCTTCTGTAGATTTCTATTACTCAGAGTGGAAGATTAAGTTTGAATATGACTCCTAAATTATACAATGGAATTAAAAACAGCATCTTCTTGGCCTTCCTAACCCATCAGCACAGTCTGACCAAATTAGGCACTTCAGAACATTAATGAAAAGGAAAAGGGATCTCTTTCTTGGGTCAGTAGGAAAAGAAGGAAATAGCGCTAACTGCCCAGTCCTCATCCCAGGACAGGATGTTATTACAGTCCAGGCACTCTTCCCTCAGGGATGGATATGGAGGGTGACAAATGTGGTGTTAATGGCTCCCCGTGGCCTAAAGTTCAGATGCATGTGGGTCCCTGCCAAGGATCCTGTCCAGAGAGAACAGAAGGAACAGGATTAGTCTTATTGCCTCATCCAAATAGGATGGACATAGCACCAACTGCAGTAGCCCCAGGCTGTGAACAGGGCTCGGGAAACTTCTAGCTCTCCTCAAAAGCTCCATTCATGAAAAACAGGCCTTTTCCTCAGGGGATCATCTCCACCACAGCTGTTACATCAGAACTAGAGGCTTCCTCAGCACTGGCTTCATTGCTTTATCTAATTTAAGACATTTATCATTAATAATTAAAACTTCATATGGTCAAATGTACTGAGCATTCCAAGGTTACCTCTAATTTACTGACACTCTAAACTAGCACTTATTCAAAATGATTTTCACTCCACCTTTCCTCATTGGGAAATAATCATAATATTGTATAAGAAATCTTTCATAATGATGAAATGCTTTCGCCATCTTGGTGGAGTTTCCTTCCTATATGCAGGTAAAAATATTTGGCTCCCTCATCAGCCCTTTATTTGGGTGAAAAGAGAGCCCTGTCTACCCAGAGAGCAGGGCACAGCTAGCTGGTTTGGTGGAAAACCTTTCCCAGCAAACCTCTCCTGCCATGACTTTGGTCAGAACTGAGTTCCATGGCCATTGAGCCAGTCACTTGGAAGGGAAATGGAAATGTCGCTGTTGTTTTGGAGGCCTTGGGATTTTCAGGGCATGTGTTTGTTTGTCATTTATATTCATTGTGACCTTGAAGATTGGAGAGATTTGAACATGTTTAACTATTGATGGCTCCAGCTGTGATGGAATAATTGATTATTTTGAAGGTGACACATTTGATGGTGTAAAGTTCCCACGACAGGGGATAGGTACCTAGCACAGGTGAAGAAGAGACTGGCATCAGGTAGGGGAGGGACACCTTCTCCATTACCTTAGGAGTCAATGAGGAGCAAGCAGGTCCCAATCTAGGAAAGTGCCTTGAGGCATCACTGTTCCCTTCAGGAGTCTGGTGTGGAGCCAGCCATTGCGTAGTTTTAGTCACATTCACTTCCAAATGGACAAGTTTTCTGCTTTCTAAGCTGTTGTCAATCCTGCTAGAAGGAACAGCTGAAAAGTGTGGCCTCCCCATAGTGCCAAATATCTAGTGGGGTTGTTCCTGTCGAGGTTTGCTGTTTTAAGATATGTTCTAAGAAGTGCATTTAGTTTCCTCTTTGGGTAATACCTTCTCCTCTAATCACTGTCACTTCATGACAAGCTCTGGCTCTGCTTTCGATGATCAAAATGACACAGTGGTTTAGACACAGACAGCCTGGGGTAAGATAAACTAAGAAATCCAGAAGAAATGCACCTTCGATGCTTATCAAAGTTCTATTAAGGAAAGGTAGCTCACTGAAGATAGTTATTAATTACAAAGGGAAAAATAATAACCCAACACAGCAGAAAAAACTGGCAGAAATCTCTTAACCCACTGATTAAGGGTAACATCAGCTGTAATAAAATTGACATCATGTTTTCCTTAGTATGATGCACTTAGAACCGACATCCCTTCTGTGGTTTTCTTGCCAAAAATGCATCACCTCAATCTAAAGGTGAGAAAACATCAGACTAACTCAGATTGAGAGATGTTCTACAAAAATCTGGCCAGTACTCTTCAAAAGAGTTGAAGCTGTTCAACTGCCTTTCAATTGGTGAATGCTTAAACAAACTGTGGCACATATGTACCATGGAATACTACTTAGCAAGAAAAAAAAAAACTATTGATACCTGTAGCAACATGGATGGATATCAAGGGAATTATGCTGAATGAAAAAAGTCAATTGCCATAGTTTATACACTTCATGGTTCTATGTATATGACATTCTTGATATGACAAAACTGTAGGGATGGAGAACAGATTCATGACTGCCCTGGGTTAGAGAGGGGTACAGGGATAGAAGTGGCTCTTCCTGTAAAAGGGTAGCACCAGGGATCTTTGTGATGAATCTGTTCTGTATCTTGAATGTTATGGTGATCACATGAGTCTACATATATGAAAAAATTCCATAGAACTAAATACACACACATACCCACACAATTGAGTGCATGTAAAACTGGCGACAGCTGAACAAGGTGCAATATCAATTTCCCGGTTGTGATATTTGCTATTGTTATGCAAGTTGTTACCATTGGGAGACACTGGGTAAAGGGGATAAGGGGTCTCTCTGTATTATTTCTTACAACTGCAAGTAAATCAATAATTATCTCAAAACAAAAAAGTTAAAAAATATATGTTGGTGTGGTGAAAGACAAGGAAAGATTGAGGAACTCTACCAGATTGGAAAAGACTAAGGAGTTATGATAATGAAATGCACTATGGGATTCTCGGTTGAATCCTGAACCTGAAATAGGAAATTAGTGGAATAAAGTCTGTAGTTTGGGTGCACAGTAGTGAACCGATATTGCTTAGTTTTTATTAACGTGTTACTATTATGTAAGATGGTAGCATAAGGGGAAGTGGAATGAAAAATATACAAGAACTCTCTGCTCTATTTTTGCAGCTTTTTATAAGATTGAAATGATTTTTAAAAATTTTTATTAAAGCAGTTTTAATCACACGCCATACAATCCATCCAAATATAAGAGTCAATGGCTCTTAGCATGATCACAGAGGTGTGCTTTCATCACCACAATCAATTTTAGAACATTTTCATTGCTCCAAACATAAAAAACAAAGCAAAAAAGAAAAAAACTCTTACCTCATATACCCCTAATTAGTGACCCTTAGCATTAGTGTAGAACCTTTGTTACAATTAATGAAACAATATTACAATATTCTTGTTAAATATAGTTAATAGTTTGCATTAGTTGTATTTTTCCCATTCACTACGCTATTAGTAACACCTTGTAATAGTGATAAACGTTTGCTATAGTTCAAGAAAGAGCATTCTTATATTTGTACTATTAGCCACAGTCATCATCCACAGCAGGGTTCACTGTGTTATACAGTCCCATGTTTCATCCTCTAGCTTTCCTTCTAGTGACACAGATGACCCTAAACTTCCCTTTTCAACCACAAACCACAATCACACACCCTTACAATCATGTCCATTTTCAAACATTTACTATCAACCTTACTGAAAATTCTGCACAAATTAACCATTAGCTCTCCATTCACCATCCTCATTCTATTTCCTGGTATTAAGTCCATGATATTAAGTCCATGAGTTGGTCATTATAATTAGTTCATATTAGTGAGCTCATACCATATTTGTCCTTTTGTGCCTGGATTATTTCATTCAACATAATGTCCTCAAGGTTCATCCATGTTGTTGCATGGGTTAGGACTTCATTCCTTTTTGTGGCTGAATAATATTCCATCATATGTATATACCACATTTTGTTTATCTAGTTCATCAGTCGATGGACACTTGGGTTGTTTCCATCTTTTGGTAAGTGTGAATAATGCTGCAAATATGTCTGTTTGCGTTCCTGCTTTCAGTTCTTCTGGGTATGTACCTAGCAGCTGGATTGCCAGATCACATGGTAGTTCTATCCTTAGCTTCCTGAGAAACCACAAGTCTTCCACAGGGACTGTACCATTTTACATTCCCACCAGCAATGAATAACAGTTACTAAGCTTTAAATAATTTTGAAGTAAAGTTTTAACAAGTTAATGAAAAGACTCTTTCATGCTAATTAATCAGAAATTTATGTTTTTAAAACATAAATTGGAATTGGTGTTCCTGAGAGTGACAGAGTTGGACTCAAATAAGTCCTCCCTGCACATGGTCCATCAGTCCCTTCTATTCAAACCTATATATGATGCTGGAGTTTGTAGGTGTACTTCCAGAGACTGGAGCCTCTGGCCTGCCTATGTGCCATCTGTGCCTGGAATCTCAGTGGAGCTGCAACTCCTACTCTACAGCTCAATGGGCTCACCCAAGTCACCTGGTCAGGAGACGATGATGGACAACGGCCATCCCAGGGAATGGAGAGAGTTTGCAGCTGCAGGCAGGATAATCCCATCCACCATATCCATGGGATATAAGCTCCCTCTCACTTGGAGGTGGAGTGGACATCACCATCCCAAACTCCTCAGAAATGGGGGAAGACCTATAGACTAGAGTGGACTTAATGGTATTCTGTTGTAGACATAATGTGATTCAAACAATGGAAGAAATTACAACAGTGAAGTGGAGCCAGTGGCCACTGGATGCTTTTGGGGCAGGGAAGGGAAAAGCAGTTGTAATACAGGTGATTTTTCAGGACTTGGGAATTATCCTGAGTAACATTACAATGACAAATATAGTGCATTTTACATCAGCATATAACATGCAGAACTGTGTGGGACAGAGTGTGGTCTACAATGTGAATTATGGTCCATGCTTAGTGACAAAGCCCCAGGATATGTACATCCATTGCAAGTGATGGGCCACATTAATGAAAGATGTTTATGTGGGATGTTATGGAGGTGTGGGAGGTGGGGAACATGGGAATCCCTGTAATTTTTGTGTGGCATTTATGTAATCTAAGCATCTTATAAAATATATATATATTAAAAAAATAAAATAAAAAGTAAATTAAAAAAAAACATAAATTGAAAAACCAACAAATTAGAATGAGAAAAAAAAAAAAGGAAAACCAAGGATGTATCTAATTTCTTAATATTCTTATCTACAAATTTCTTCAGGTTTAGCACCATTTATATCAGCTGTAATGTAAAATCCTAGGGTTTAAATATCACGTCAATACTACTTTTCTAGTACAGGAACCTCTACAATCCACTCTCTTAAATTCCCCTGACCTGATTGTTTCTTGAATCTTCAAGTAACCCTCTCTGCTGATAAATGTCCTGGGAACACACCATCTCCTGTTTCCCTCTCCTGCCATCTAGGATGGAGAGCACGGCTGGCCTTATGGCCACCTTAGATGGTTCCAATGAACCCAACCTGGCTGCCTCTAGTCTAGATGAATAACTCACAGAACTCAACAATCAGCTTTTAAAAGAAGTCAGATCATTTTTCAGTATGAGCTCAACAGGTTTAGTAAAGTTATCCCACCACATATCATAGATGTCTCCACACCCATGACCGTGAAGTCACATTCTCTCGATAAACTCAGAAGAGGCAGCCGACTGTTCCCTAGCAGAGCCCGCTATGCAGGCATATCCTCCGGGCTTTGTTCAGCCATGCTCTTAGGCCTAGTCTTCTGAAAGCTGTGTGTGGACTTTTTTGCCTTCCTCTAAACAAGTATTTTTCCAAGCATGGAATTCAGAGGAGAGGTCACTTCTTCTGCATGGGAATCTGTCTGCTTTCTTTTTATGGTCATTGCTATATCCAGAAGGCCCCAGGTCCAGTAAGCCATGGGGCATTCTGGTAAAGCTCCCATGAGCAAGCATGTCCCAGGTTCACTGCTGTCTCATCACCTAGGAGCCCCCAATCAGAAGCCACACCCTTCCAGTTCCTTCAGTCCCTGTCTTTTCTGCTCAAGAGGAAACAGCAACGAATGGCACTCCATTTGTTCCCCTTTGGGTTCTTATCTGCGCAGCTCTGGTCCAAGGCTGAGTGATCTGGTTTTCATCCATCTAACTGCAGAGGTTATAGCCGGATGGACAGAAGTTTGGACATAGTGGTATGGGAAAACTTCTCTCATAAACCTGACTTGATACATCTGTCCTGCTGGCAGGCAGAAGCCCACCAGGGGTCCAGCTGGCTCTTGGCCTCCTCCTCGAGGCTCTCTCAGATGAGGAGGTCCCTAATATTCTTCACTCTGACAGAAGCAGGCATCCTGCTCGAGACAGCCCTAGAGGGATAAGCACGTCATGGACCGAGGTCGCCAAGAGCAGGCTCTCCCATCCCAGCAGGTATACAATGAAGACCCAGGCATCCAGCAATGAGAGTGAGACTAGAGAACCAGACTGCATCAGCCCTTACCTCTTTCAGGGCAACTTCCTCCTTAAAACACAAAAACCAAAACCATAGGTTCATTTTTTTCCTTCTAGGTACTAGGGCCAGGGATTGAACCCGGGACTTCATATGTGGGAAGCTGGCACTCCAATACTAAGCCACTTTGGCTCCCCTGAGTTGGTTTTTTTGTTTGTTTGTTTGCTTGTTTGTTGCTTGGTTGTTTGCTTCTTAGGAGCCATCGGGAACTGAACTTGGGACCCCCATGTGGAAAGCTGGCACTTAACCTCTTGAGCCACATCTGCTCCCCTAGGTTCATTTTTATAGAGAAGATTCAGTCTAGAATTTCAAGTACCTCATTTTCAAGTCAAAGTCCTCTGGAACCAATGACCTTGAAGGAAATCTGGTCCTCCACCCAAATCCCCCTGGTATGAAACCCTCACCTGCTAGAGCGTTAAGGAGGTCCACTGCACTCAACGCTCAGGTGTCTGGCTGACCAGATCACTGGCCATGAGGGATAAGGGGAAACAGTCCAGGAGGACAGGGAAGGAGCTGGGTGGTACTTTAGTCCTGCATCAAGGCTCCTTGTCACTTTGGGAATGCTGCTAAGCTGAGAGGGTTTCCAGGGTCCAGTGTCTGTAGCGAGCCAGCAGGCTGAGCTTGTCCCACTGGCAGGTTCCTGGCACTTAGGAAAAGTTGGCTGATGACTATCATGTGGCTGGACTTTAGATCCCCCATCCTTGGGCTCACACCAGACTCCAGCCACAGCCTGAGGGACCAGGCAGCGCCCTGGAGGGGGCCAGCCACTGCCATCTCACTCAGCCCCTCGCCGCACCTTCTGGTGCATCCAGAAGGTCCTCGAAGGAGTGGCTCGGGGACCCCAGCTGCTGCAGTCACTGTAGGTGGGGGGAATAATCCATGGAACTCAGTGACATTTTCCTTCTGTTTATTCTTTATGTTTTAATGGAATTCTGTGGTCCAGACTTGGTTTTAGACTCTGTGCACTCAGAGTCAGCTAAAGTACAAAGAGGGAAAAAAAAAAAAAAAAGAGAAAGTAGTGGGAAAAATTAGATTCTTGATTTGTGTCCAGATGGTACTGGACGAAAATAGACACAGAGATTCTCACTGCAAACTTGCCTCTGGTATGAAGCTCCTCCCTGCCCCCTCCCCCCCCCTTTCATTTAAGGTCTTCTTGGTAGAAAAGGATGTAGGAATGGGAAAAATACTGGGAACGTTCATTTTTCTTCTTTCCCAGCCATAGATTGGAAGGCATGCACAGGTTCCAGTTGAGAACTTTTGTGGAACGCTAGGAGTAGTACCACACATGGGGGCCTGGGATAATGTGATTCTAACCAACTTGGAAGAGACCCTCAGTTGGCTGGTGTGAAGGTGAGATGGAGCTTGTATGTTCTGCAGGGGACGAGTGTGTGACATGCTGCGGAGCTCAGCCACAGCCTTGGCCCTGCCAAGAGTGGCCGGCTCACTCTGCCTTCCAGTGAGCACCATGATCAGAGAGCTCAAGTCCAAGGAGACAGGCAGGGCACGGGCCTGGGGGCTCTGTGTCCACTGCCTGCAAGGTGAAGCGAGATTTGGTAAATGTGCCGTTCTTCACTTCAGGTTGTAGCTCACAGGGCTTTCTTGGTTCCTGCTGAAAGGCCGGCTAGAAAGTGGAAGGCACATGGTCAGTCCTCTTTGAGGAGGCCGTGGGGAGTCTTGAGGGATTCTATCTCTCAGAAACAGAAAACCTGTTGGATCTAATGGTTCTCCTCAGATTCCCTACAGGCCACGGATTAGATAGCAAAACGAAAATGGCCACAGGGTGTCTCCAGATCAGCTAGAGGCTATCCCCATAATAAAAATTACCCCAAATCCCCAATCATTTTCTTTTTCAAAAATTTTTTTAAAATTTTATTTTTAAAGAAGCTTTAGATTACATAAATGTTACATCAAAATATAGGGGGTTCCCATATACCCCACCCCCTCCCCCTTCCACACCTTCCTCCATTAACAACATCTTTCATTAGTGATACATTTGTTACAATTGATGGATACATACTGAAGCATTGCCACTAACCATGATCTAGAGTTTACACTATAGTTTACACTACTTTGTACCACACAATTTTATAGGTTTTGACAAAATGTATAATGGCTTGTATCTGTCATTGCAATGTCATGCAGGACAATTCCAATATCCCCTAAAATGCCCATCATTTCTTGATGCTCCTTGGAAGCCCAATGTCCATGAACTGCCACATAAGATGGTGTCCTAAAGTCTGGGACCTCATTCACGGACAGGCATCCCAGTAGCACTCAGTTGGATGCCAATGAGTGGCCATGTCTAAGGCACTTTTTTAAAAGCAACTTTCTCATAATTGGGTTTCCTTCCTAATGTTTAAATTGCCTCAGAGGGAAACAGACCTGATTCAGGGCTGGGTGTGGGAGTGGAACTCAAGAAATCTGAGCGACAAGAAATCCGAAGCCCAGGCTGCAAGGTGAGAACTAGATCTGAAACAATGGGGCTGCCACCCGATCAAGACAGAAAGTGTCGGCCACTGTGAGAAATACACAGCCTGGAGCCACCTCCTCAGGTACAAGAATTTACATGCAGGAACCTCTTTATAGCTTACCTGGGGCCACATCTGGGTTCAGCCCCTGCTGTTTTCCTCTAGAGTTCAGAGGTTTCAACAAAGATTCTTAAACGGTCTACCTTCCTTTAACTATATGTTAGGTATTTTTTCAATTTCAAATCAGCATTAGGGAACAGCTCATTGTATGGGCAATGCAATCAATATATATGAACAGAGAATAATAATAACATTTTACAATTTACTATATTTTATACTTGACAAAGCACTTTCATATTCCTTCTCTGATTTGGGCCTCATAATTACCTTGTGATGTAGAAAGGAGAGGACTTGACTCCGTAAATCGTTAGGATCCCTGAGGGTGGGGACTATTGTGTTTGTCATTGTATCCTGAGCACCTATTATGGTCATGAGTAGATACTCCAATAAATATCTGCTGATAAAGGTATGTATGTATGGATGGATGGATGGACGGATGGATGGATGGATGGATGGATGGTGGGTGGGTGGGTGGATGGGTGGATAGAATTTGTCTCATTTTTCAAGCTGGATTCAATTTTCAATTCCACTTACTACTTATTTCTCTCAGCTATAAAATGAAATTAATGATATTGTTTCTGCTACCACAAGGGGAAAAAAAAAGACAGTGTGGCTCAATGTCATAGTGATTCAAAACAGAGTCAAGGCTTGAACTAGGACCTCCTGATTCCTAGGCTATTCCTTGTTCCAAAGTCTTAGAGGGAGAGAAGAAACTATTTACTGAATATTTATCTGTCAGGCACTGTTTCCAGAAATATAAAGTCCTCATAACAGCTTTAAGAGGTAAGTGTTACTATTATTTATAATTTACAGATTAAGAAACTTGAGACTCAGGGAGGTAAAGTGACTTGTCCAAGTTTCCTCAGTGGAGTCCAGATTTAAACCCATGACTTAAAAACCCAATCTTTTCACCATCTGCCATGTTTTCTTTTCTTTTTTTTTTTTTTTTTTTTTTTTTTTTTAATAATTGTGCTATTAACTATAGCCCATGGTTTAACTTAGGGCTCACTGTTTGTTTTCTTCATTGTTTACCCAAGTCCAAGATTGGTGGCCTCCCAGCCTCCCCATCCACTGGAAACAAGACCTCAAATGCTTGCCAGAGACTCCAGTAGTTCAGTGGGAACAGCCACCCATGCAGTTGCCTCAGTTTTAACCATTAACTAACATATACAAAAAAAAAAAAAAAAACTTGCAAGTTGGAATAATTTGGCCAAAAATATGGCTGGCCACTGCTGCATTCTAAATAATCACATTGCTCTCTGGTTGCCCAGATTTTTTCATTCCAGACAGTCTGAAAAACAGCAGGTAATGCTAACCTTTATGAGACTGATTCTATGGAAGGCTTTATGCCTCAAAATAAGCTCTATGTGTATGAAGTTATTGTGGGAATCCCATTGTAGGAAAACCTGGAGGAAAATGAAAACAGAGCTCAGTCTAATTGTTTTCATAGCCTTTCTTATTATAGTAATTGGTTGAGTTACCTTCCAGCCAGGAAGCAGGTTTACAAAACAACTTAGTACTCAAAATTCTGATTCAGAATGTTCCAATATGAGGCACACCTGTACCCAGGAGGTAAGGAATCAAAACCAGGGCTGAGGAGAAAGAAATAGCCTTTATTCTGAAGCAAGTGGAAACTTTTAATTGGTGGGGCTCGATCATGCCCATCTTTAAGATATATTTCTCTATCAGTTAAGGCTCAGCTATAAGTGACAAGGAACCCAGCCTGAATTAGTCTAAAGCAAAATGTTAATTCATCAGCCCATATAACTTACCAGTCCAGAGGCAGGTCTAGCTTCAGGAACAGCTAGCTACAGGGGTTCAGAGTTGCCATTATTACCTTGCTTCTCTCTCCCATGTTCTCAGCTCTCTTTACTCTCTGAAGGCCCCATTCCCATGAAAGCTCTTGCCTTATTGCAGCAAAAGTGGTGACAGCAACTCTAGCTTCTATTGCCTCAGGTTCAAGTTGGAAGGGCAACCTAGATAGAGGCATCTCCTTCTGTCCCAGAACTATCTCCCAGCAAAATCTCACTGCATCTCACTGACTCTGATATGGCCCAGTGCCCCATTCCTAAACTGATCTCTCTGGCCGTGGGAATGTGACAGCTTGATTGCCTGAGGTCTAAATCACAGGCTTCAATCCTGATTCTGTGGGTGAAAAACCCCTCAAGAAACACAGAATGAGATGGGGAGAATCTAATCACCATGGGGCATAGGGAGGGCTGATAAATACACAAAGAACATAAATGTACCACAATAGCTTAACGCAGGGGTTCTTAACAAGGCTTCCTTGAGTTTGAATTGAAATTCAAAAAAAACCCATTCTTGTGGGGACGTGTTGGTGCGGGTGTGATATATTTATTAAATAATACACAGTATAGTGTGGACTTAGGAAGGGGTCCATGCTTTTCACCTGACTGGCAAAGGGGTCCGTGGAACGGAAAAAGATAAAGAACTCCAGTATTAATGGAGCCTGGGTCTGGGTTTGGCTAAATCTCAGAAACAAAGGCCCTAGGACAAAGAAAAGAGTGAGACAGCAAGTAAACAAACAAGAGCAAATAAAAGAGGCTGACTTGTCTCAATGACCTTGTACACTTGAATTCACTATTACTCCTTGGAATGGTTAATCCCAAATCCTAAATTAAAAGGGAGCATTTGAAAATGCATACCTTATGTACCTTGAGCTCCAGAACTTAATGCAAAACAGTTTGCTTTATCCTATAGGAATGTAATCTAATAAAATGAATTACAGGTGTGCCTCACTTTTCACTGTGTATCCATTCCTGAAATACTGTATGTAACTGAATTTGGGACCACTGGATTTTCCCCCCAAATGTGGGGCACTTAACGGGACACTGCAAAACACATCTTTGGTGTGAAAAATCTCTCTCATTTGCTCTATAAGTTGGGTTGTGGCCTATTGGCTTTTTGTAAAGTGGGGCCTCATAATATTCTTAAAACACACACACATCTACCCACGCACACATCCCAATATCAAATAGCAGTATCTGGAGAAAAGACATAAAAAATATTTTTTTCCAAATTTTTTTTTTCCATATGAGTCCATCCTTGTGGGAATAAAAATGTTGTTTGTTTTTTTTTTTCACTTCTCCAGACTGCATTCCTTCCTAGACAACAAATTCCATAACAAATGGCCCTGCAGCAACTTGACAGCAGAAAGTCTCCAGGAGCCAACTCACCCTGAGCCAACAAACAAAATTCTGTTTCAATAATATCTGTTTTCAGTGGATCAAAGTTCAGGCTCACACACATCTTGATGGTACCAATTAGCATGAAGTACTGGTAAGTTAAACAGATTTTGCAGGCAGGATTCAACCCATACTGGTGGCATCCTAACGAGAGATGCCAAACTAGGCCTATGTTATGGACTGTTCTAATTTGATTTGGAAATTTAATTTGAACTGTTGCTAAAAGTTGGTATTCAGTCAGTACTAGAACTAAAGTTGTGCTTATTAGGAATGTTCTAATAGACTGAAAACTCATAGGCAAGATTTTTTTTAAAAAAAGATATTTAGATTACATAAATGTTACATAAAAAATATAGGGGATTCCCATATGCCCTGCTCCCCACACCGCCCACATTTATCCACATTAACAACATCTTTCATTAGTGTGGTACATTCATTGCAATTGATGAAGACATTTTGGAGCATTGCCACTAAGCATGGATTATAGTTTACATTGTAGTTTACACTCTCTCCCCAACCCACCCCAATTCTGTAGGTTATGGCAGGATATATAATGGTTTGTATCTGTCGTTGCAATGTCATTCAGGTCAATTCCCAAGTCCCGAAACTGCCCCCGTATTACACCTGTTTTTCCTCTCCCTGACCTCAGAGCCTCAAGGGGTCATAGGCAAGCTCTTAAGAACAGGTGCTCTCTTCCAGCTGAAGAGTTCTAGGCAAATATGATCATGACATAAACTTCTGAAAGTAGGGAAAAAGGGTCAAGAGAATGTATCTTAGGCCTCTGTATAGTAAGAGTCTATTTTTCAAGCAAAAATGGGGATGAGGGGAACGCAGATTGCAAAGGAGCTGCAAGTGCTTATTTATCATTATTTCACCATCCCTTGCCTTTTTCCTCAGGGAGGGAGCAGGGACAGGTTTTCCTGGAAGAAACCAGTAACTATCTACTTAATTTGATTTCAAGGGGGCATTGAAGCCTCAAACGCAGAGAACTTCTCCCCCAAGGGCTCTGATGACGCCAAACAAAGCTCTTTCCACAGGAGCCACATGGCTCTGTTCCTCAGATTAAAACACAACTGTTTCTCAGAAAGACAATACGCTGGCTTCAATCCACTAACCCATAAATCAGGGATGCCAGAGCCTTTCCTGAGAGGCAGCAGTGATGATCCAAGGAATATCAAACATTCATTATTGGGGAAGTGGATGTGGCTCAAGCGTTGAGCACCCGCTTCCCACATGGGAGGTCCCGGGTTCGGTTCCCCGTGCCTCCTAAACAAACAAACAAGCAAAACAAACGAAAGAACTAACTCAGGGGAGCCAATGTGGCTCAGTGGTTGAGCGCCAGCTTCCCAACTATGAGGTCCCAAGTTCAATACCCGGCCCAGTTACTTCAAAAAAAAAAAAAAAAAAAAAAAAAAAGAGAGAGAGAGAGAAAGTGGGGCAGAATAGGCACCTAGGGGGCTAGGGTGTACCCAGCAAGCAATGTATGAACTATGAGACAAAAAGTCAGCCAGCATTTTCTTGGACCAGGGTTCCAAGGTGAAAAAGAAAAGAACCACACATCTTCCCATCTTATCTCCTGTCAATCACGAAATGCTCCCATCCCACTCACCTTTTACACCTGGGGCCTGAAGGTTCAGAGTAGCTACAAATAGGAAAAAGATTCCCCACGGTCTTGCACAGAACGCAAAGCTGGCAAACAGAATCGCGTGTTAGGGTACCTGATACTCTCTCTGTGCCTTACCTCGCCGCTATCTCCCTCATAGACTGCCATATGTAATATATTTAAAAAAACATGAAACAGCCTCACATGTCCTCACTGCCAGAACTTTTCTCTCAATATCTACACTTTGCTTTGTAATCCTAAGCCAGTTTCACAGCAGAAAACCCTAGTGTGCTCTAGATGGGAAAGATCAGGAAGTTGACGGTTTTTTCCCTCAGGCAGCTGACCCACCTGTGGAGGTCTGATATGCTGAACTGAAAGCTCTGTGATAGCCCAAGAATCCAGATGCTGCTTATTAAGACATTTCAAGTTTGTGCTGTTAAATTAATTTGTCTAATTACAAAGGAAAAAAATAGGTTCTGATAGCTCTCTTTGCAATTTCCCACACTTCTGAGGGATCCAAATTCCCTCCAACATACTGGAGAGCCTCTGTGTGGCTTGACTTCTACTCTGGTGGGTTTCTTAATCCATTTGCTTATACTTTAACAAACCTTTATTGAGCACTTATGTGTACCTGGCCCAGTGACAGCTGCTGGACCTTCAGAGCTCCCTAAAGGAGACAATACAGGCAAGTCATGGCACTGGCAAGTGGCCAGTTTGCAACAGGAGCAGGCATACCTGGCAACGTGGTAGCAGAGTGAGCAGGTCAAAGCCACAACCAAGGCTAACTCACCGAGGAAGTGCTTAGCATGACAGAACAGGCTTGGCTTTCATCTACACTCTGGGATCCATCAGATTCAAAGTACAGCAGGAAGCTTCCTGATAAAATGAGCCCACACCGCACATCACACATCATTTCCATCCAGGGAAGTCCCAGCAGGGGTGGCAAGCAGATGCTTCAGGAACCCGGAGCATGTCCAAGTTTTGTGCAGAGCCTTTCCTGAGAGGCAGCAGTCCTTCCCATGCTGAGATCTGAATACCTTAGGGGAGGAGGGTGAGTGCTGGCCAGCTTGCTGAAGATGCTCATCATTCAAACAGTCGCTCGCTTATTCATGCACAAGTATTTATACTGCACCCAGTGCCAGACACTGCTCAGGGGTGGAAAAAGGACAAAAAAAAAAAAAAAAAATCACTAGCCTGTGGAGCTTATATCATAGTGTGGGGGACTAGACAATAAATAAGAGCAGCAAGCGCTATTACTGTTTGCCAGTGCCTGTTCTAAGCACTTTACATATTTCATCTTCATGTTCATCCTATGAGGTGCGTGCTATCATTACCCCCATTTTACAAACAAACAAAAAACCTGAGGTACAAAGAGGTTAAGTAACTTCCCCAGGGTCACTTTACCAGCTAGGAAGTGAAAACTGTGGATTTGAAATGGAGTTCAAGCTCTCAACGACTACACTCTGCCACAGAATAAGTGTCAATTATATGTTCTATTGGAAGGTATTAAGTTCAGTAAAAATAAATAAATAATAAATAAATAAATAAACTAAGATGAGGGAGTGAACTATGCAAAATCTGGGAGAAGAGCATTTTATGGAGAGGGAATTGCATGTGCAAAAGTCCTGAGGAGTGGCTGCCTGGAGGTTTAAGTAGCTGAAGTGGAAGGAGAGAGAAAGTAGAAGGAGGTGAGTGCCAAGAGGAAATGGGGTTGGGAGGTCATATCATGCAGGGTTTGGAAGGCATGATAAGGACTTGGGCAGTTTCCGAGGGCCATGGGGAGCTGTGGTAGCCATTACACTTTTGGCAAATATTTCCAGTCTTCCCTCTTCTGGCTGCATGACAGGATTGCCCTTCCTTGCTCCCTTGAGGCTGCGTGTAGTCATGTGACTTGTTGAGCCAATGAAACAGGAGCAGTGGTGACAAGGTCACATTCAGGCAGAAATGTAAAGAACCATCCTTTAAGGTTACACCGTCCTTAAGTTTGCACCATCCTTTTCCCTCTTTTCCAAACATCAAGGGAACCTCCTTCAGACCTGGCCTCTGAGTGACCGTGAGGAGTGGGGCTCTTCTGCTGTCCTCTACTGGACATGAAGTTTTAGCAAGAAATACACTTGGTTGGGTTGAGCCACTGAGATTTTGGTGTTGTTTCCTCAGCATAATCTAGCCCAAACTGACAGGTACAAATGTCCAAAGAGGGTTTGGGGAAGAAGAGTTTTAGCAGGATTATTCTGACGTAGCTTGTGTTCAGAATAGACTGAAAGGAGGGAAGGCTAGAAGCAGAGAATACAGTTTAGAGAGCATTGCTGTAATCCAGGTTAGAGACATGGATCATTGGTAACAACGGAGATAATGAAAAATGATTAGATTCTAGATATATTAAATTGAACCACAAGAATTTGCTAATAAATTGGATATTGGGTGAAAAAGAATGGAGTCAAAGGTGACCCCAAGGTTTTTGGTATGGGCAACAGGAAGGATGAAAAAGCTTTCAACCCTCTAACCACACTTCCCCCACCCCAACCACATGCATATTCACACACATCACGCACACACACATGCACACCCGGTTCAAAATAAGGACTCCGTTTCTCATTTGACAGGGAAAAAATGCCTGAAATTTCACCATTAAAGAATCATTCCTCTTGGATAAGCATTGCCCTTTTTTAGGCAGCTTATTTCAAAATAAAAATACCCACTGGAGAAGTTGCCTTAATGTGGATCAATTTATTTTAGCAACTTGCAAATCTAAGAAACCCTTGAAACCATCTAAGCTTCTTGTTTCATTTGAAGAAAACCACGGCCCAGAGAGGTAAACGATCTTGCCCAAGGTCATGTAGAAAATGAGAATAAAGCTGAGATCCAAGGAGAAGGACTCCTGACTCCCAGCACAGTGCTCTCTCTCTGGCCCACCTGATTCCCAGCACAGTGCTCTCTCTCCCGCCCATGTACAGCCTGCACAGGAGGGGCTCCTGGCTGTGCCTGGGCCTAGGAGGGTGCAGGGAGGAAAGGAGCATTACCTCCTTCACTATTTTGTGTAGACCACATCTGAGCAGGACTCAGGGAGCCTTCTCCTTTAAGGTTTCAAATCCTTCCATGACATTAATCTTAACTCCACTGGTCCTGATCCAAAGACCAAATCCAAGAAGAAAACTTATTAAAAGAAACTGAAAAAAAAAATACATCCTGCTCAGCTTTTTTTGTGTTTGACACCTACAAAGCATGGGCACATTCAAATCCCTTCTTCCCTCTCTCTTGTTTGGTGTTTTTCTGCCCGGCCAGCTCTGTGCCATTCTTCTCACAAAGCATTCTTCGAGCTGCTCCCCATGGGTCGGGCATAGCTAAAAACAGACAAATAGACAGTGCCAACACGCCTCTTCGTATCCTAGCACACTGTATCCTAGCACACTAACTAGAATCGTTTGTATTATGCATTGCTATGTCATACTTTAAATTTGCAAATGCCCGGCTATAATTTTTATTAGATTTTTATTATTCATTGTCCCTTTTAAAACAGTTATTTGAAGCCATTAACATTGGAACCCCTCTCTGACTTTTGCAAACCTTGGACAATGCCCATTTTTAGTGACTCTTGTCTTAGACCTACTCTGGGGTAGAGGGAAGCCAAATCACCTTTTAAGGTAATCAGCGATAAGAATTTGCCCAGGACTGGCAGTGTGGTGAGGGACAACAAGGAGATTTCAACCTGAATCTTCTCTTTTAAAAGAAGGCAAAGAATAACCTGAAGAGAAAAATACTGCAAAAGAGATTCACAGCCTTAGAAGCCAAATAACAACCCTTAGAGCCATCGGCAGCCAGAGGGAGAGCTTGTATTATATAAGGGGCCCCAGTATTTGGAAAATGTGTAGAATAAATGGAAATCATGTTAACTTCTTTCTGAGGTTGAAATGAAGATTTGCATTACATAAAAGTACTGAAAAGTATATCAAGGCCTATAAAAATGCTAGCTAAGACAGGGTGTTTCCAATAATCTTTGCTTTCATTGGAAATGAAATGTCCCCATAAAAAGGCACGATCTGTGTCTCATTCCTCTTTTGAAAGATCCGCAAATACTGTACTTGATGTCCTGAGTAAACCTCCCTTTCTTCCAATGCAAACCAATTTTGTCTTTCCTTGCACATTTGCAAAGAGTTTGGAAAGACTGCTCCAGCTGCTCCAGGTACACTGTGACATTGCACATTGATCCTGGACAAACGGCCTACTTCATATATTAATTGCATTCTAAATTCCATTAATGACAATGCCATATGTTCTCTCTTCAGTTTTTACCTTTATTCCACCCTAACAGATCCCAGCTGTTATTAAAGAACAGGGTTTAAGTCCTGTTACAACAAAGATTTCTCTATAACTAAATGATCCCAAGCAATGGCCCAAGAATAACTTTACTCAGTTCAGTTCAATAACAATTTTTGAAGACATATCTTGCCAGCTACTCTGCTCAGTACTGCCAATGGAAAGATTGAAAAAGCTGGACCCTCGATCTCAGGCTCAATATTTGAAATGACAAAACTCCATTGTGACAGAAGACTTGTGGTTATTCCTTTAGATTTATTCTGGTGGGACTTAATATAGGATTCTAAGTGGGAATGATGGTTTTACCCTCTGGGCAATTTAGATTGTTTTTGTTCTTTCCTCATTTCTGCAGCTTTTTGATCAGGGGCCTTTTGCCTACTAGGTTCTTTTGCCAGGGTAGAGTCCTTCAGCTGCTGCTGTTTCCTCTGTGATTAGATGTAGACTCATTTCCAACTAGGGTTAAGGTGGCCTCAACATCACCTTCATCAACCAATCAGGTCCGACAATATGATATTAGCATTGACACCACACAGCAGAATCGGGCTCTCTTTGCACCAAAGCATGTATCCGATGCAGAGTTTAAACCAACTCTCCTCCCATCCAGTGCGATGGCCTGCATCATATATAGGAGCTTTTCTTTCTGGGCCTCTTGTGCAAGCATTTTTTCCCTCACCACAAACTATTTGTCTGTTTAAAAAAGTAAACCCATTGCTCCAACCAACTCGGTATCTGGCTTTGGGTCCAGGACTTGAGGGTAAATGGCGAAGTTGAAATGTGTTTCTGGATTCTGCGGTTTCAAAGTGGTTACTCTCTCCAAATCAGGGCGGTCCCTCTGCAAAACTCTCAGGTTGGCGAAGTCTGCCTCTCCCCCTCACGTAGCTCCTCTCATGTCACCCCTGGCCTTATCGGAGCAGAAGCAAAGACATCTGTGGAGTCAAATCATGGCCTATCTACAAAGCACTCACGATGTGCCAAGAAACACCCAGCATCTTGTCTAAACCCCCCAACATCTCCATCTCCATCTCTAACAGGAATCTGAGGCTCAGAGAGGTTGAGTAACTTGCCCAAGGTCACAAAGGCAGTAAGTGCCTGAGTCAAGCTAGGTTCAAGCCCAGGTTGAATAAGGAACCCTGAATGTCACAGGCCCAACCTCTATGTCTACATGGGCTTCAGTCAAACTCCAGCCATGGTCTTTATGCCACGTGGAACAAAAAATCATGCTCATCTGAAAAAGACAAAGAATAAAAATTCTTGGAATATATATATAACTCGGCTTCAACCTAGTTATTCACAGTCCTCCCATCACATCCCAGAACCCCAGGACTCCCTTCCCCCCTGGTGCTAGGGCTCAAGCTCGTTGCCTGAGCCGCAGCCACTGAAAGCAACACAGGGCATACACCTGCTCCATGGGGCCGGAGCAGCCTGTCTGTCAGGAAAATGCCTTCCCCGAATGCACTTCCTTCTTAATTAAAGTAACATTTTGAAAGTAAAATTATACAGAGTGCAGAATAAACAGTACAACAATAGCTGTGATTAATCTGTCAGAGATTGTATAATGTGATGCTAATAGGAAGAAATAAACCTCTGCTGAAGATCAAAGTCGTCTCTGCACATGGAGAACTTTTAAAATTAGAATGCCAATAAATGAATCTCCATCCTGAAAAAAAAAATGAAACAAAAAAAAACAAGCTCTGTAGGCTTGCAAAATGAGGGAGAAAAGACAGCCTGAGGACATTCCAGGAGCTGGATGCTGGGAGGAGAATTCTGATGTGAAGGCGCATTTCCAAGCATCTGGCAGCCCCTCTTTCTCTAACCTTGTGACAGTCACTCAAGCCTCCTCAGTCCATCCAAGTATAGCGACATCCCATCTGGCTCTGCCCATGGCAAGGCGTGTGCATGTGGGATGTGGAGGAGGGGCTGCCCCCCTGGGCTGGGTTGAGCCCAGCTATATTGAGCCTTTCATATGCCATATAGGCAGGTATAATTTTAATTTGCAGGCGTTCAATTCAATAAGTGATGGAAATGGAGTTAGGAATCCAGGTCTTTCTGGCTCTCAAGCCTGGGCTCTTTTTGCTTACAACTTCTCTTGGGGATGAAAGAAAGTGCAATTATGCATGTTTTAGTTACAGAAAAGCAAAAAAAGAGAATGGAATAGCATGCACGTAAACATCATTCAGCGACTGTAACAAATAAGAATGGACCCCCTATGGAAATGTATGCAGTTCGTCTATGAACAAATTGAAAGCCTAAGGAAAATGGTTCCAGGTCCTGCAACACATCTTGTGCCTCCTACAACTATCTCCTTCATTCCATTTACAAATAACCTCTTGCATCTTTTGATTCAGTTCTATTGCCCATTGAAATGCTGATGTCCCTGGGAGAACCAAAGGCTTTCAGTTTCATCTCAAGGCCAGAGAATACTCCAGGCCACTTCCTGAGAGTAAGATAGAGACCTGGGGGTGACCCGGGGAGGGCTGCTCCTTAGAGGAAGGGAATTTTTGCCAGACTCGCACTTTGGCAGGTGAAGTCCTGACTGAACAAGACTGCTGGGGCGATGTGCATTTCACATCTGCTACGTAGCAGCTCAGCCTGAAGCTCCACACGGAGAAAGGCACAGTCCAGTACCTGAAAGGGGTCCCAGGGACTCCCCGCTAGTCTCAAACTGCTACTTACTTCACAAGGACTGCAGCACATGCCTGAGTGGTGCTGACCACAGTGGAATTCAATTAATCAGCATGGTGACAAAAAATGAATTGAGACCTAAAGCTGGGTTTAAAAAATTCCTCATTGCAGGAGATGACAAAGAGAGCTCTGCAGGCTGAAAGGAAAGGATGATAGACAATAGTTGGAAGCTGCATGAAGAAATAAAGATCTCCAGTAAGGCTAATAACATGGATGAATATATATACGCCAAACTATCGTATTATTTTTTTGTTTGTAACTCCATTTTTTACATCCTACAGGATCTAAAATGCAAATCCATGAAATGTAATGAGAGATCAGTGGTTGAGGACTCATAATGTTCAAAAGTAATTTGTTATAAGAACTACATAAAGGTGGGGGATGGAGGGGAATATGAACATAGTTTGTGTTCACTATTTTTTTCTATTTATTACCTGCCCCCTCATTGTTTTGAGCTCACTGTCTGATCTCAGTGTGTTCTTCTGTGTCTGCTTGTCTTCTCTTTAGGTGGCACCGGGAACTGATCCTGGGACCTTCCAGAGTGGAGAGAGGCTGCTCAATCTCTTACGCCACCTCAGCTCCCTGGTCTGCTGTGTCTCTTATTGTCTCTCCTCTGCATCTCTTTTTGTTCCGTCATCTAGCTGTGCCAGCTCTCCGGGAGGGCCGGCACTCCTGCATGGGCCAGCTCTCCTGCACGGGCCAGCATTCTGTGCAGGCCAGCTTGCCTTTTATCAGGAGGCCCCGGGAATCGAACCCTGGACCTCCTATATGGTAGACAGGAGCCCAATCGCTTGAGCCACATCCATTTCCCTGTTTGTGTTCACTATTGAAGTTAATTTGGTATCAAATCAGACGAGATTGTTATGGATTTAGGATGTTAAATTTCAGCCCCATGGTAACCACAAAGAAAATATTGGAGAACATGCAAGCTCATAGCGACAGAAATTAGAGTACAGCTTCCCAGGGGCAGAGGGCAGGGGGAATGGAGAGTTAGTGTATAATGCGGTATAGGGTTTCTGTTCCGGGAGATGGGAAAGTTCTAGCAATGGAATGTGAATGTGATTAATGCCACTGAATGGTATAGTTGGGAGTGGTTGGTATGGGAAAGTTTATGTTGTATATATGTTCCTACAATTTAAAAAGGAACAACTAAAGAGAGAATGACAATTAATATGCGACCCTGGACAATATCTAACAAGGGAGGAGAAAAGGCTCAAAAAGACATGGTTACAACATACAAAATATTGGAACACAGACTATAAGTTTTATGTTAAATATCTTGAACTTGATAACTTCACTTAATTAAGGTGGTTACACAAGTGAATATCCTTGTTCTTAGGAAATGTATACAGTGGTATTGTGTTCAAGGAGCATGATATTTACAGCCTACACTCAAGTGTTCAGAAAATGGATTAACAGAGAGACAGATAGGGATAGATAGAAGGATATGGCAAATGTGGCAATATGCTAACATTGGTGGATCTAGGTAATCAGGGGTAGGGGAAAGTTGCAGTTCTCTCTATAGGGTTTATATTATTTTGTAACTATCCTGTAAGTTTGAAAGCATTTCAAAATAAGTAGTTAAAAAAAAAGAATTTCCCCAAATAATTGTCAATTAGGTATATTTCTGAGGAGCATGGGCTTTGTAGGCCAAGAGACCAGGTTAGTTACTTGCTAGTTGTGTGATCTCAGGCTGGTTACTTAAACTCCTCTGAGCCTCACTTTATTCATTCATGTAATTTGCCTTTATTGAGAATGTACTATACTCTCAGTGTTATGATGGGTACTAGGATTTTAAAGTTCCTAAGGATCTTATAGTTTAGTAGGGATAGCAGACTCTTGACTATTGTGTAAGTGTAACAAATGTGTGTATGCATATATAGGTGTGTGTATACATATGTGTTTATGTATATTATTTTGTATTTCCCAGTATGTGCCTTCCCCCCCCCCCCCATTCTATCATGGGTATGTGGTTCTCACAGGGGACCTTTGAGATTGTTGCCTCTGGAATGCAAAAAGCAAGAGTCTTTATTCAGCTCTCCACATACAGAAAAGGATTTCTGAGTCCAGAACAAGATAAAATTTCGGAAGCCAGGCATTCTTAAGAGAAGAGACAGTTTTCTGAATCCCTTAGGCTCCATTAAAATATCAAGGGCCAGGCTTGGAGCTCTTGATTGCGGAGTTTACGCTAAGCCATATGGTAGAGAAAGACGAAAGATGTGATGTAAGAGGAGTTCTGCTATGAGAATAAGAGGAGGAAAGGGCACTCCTCTTCAGCCCCAGAAAGGAGAATGGGAAGGAGGAAAGAAGGAATGGGCCAGGCAAGCATTGCCCAGGGTCCTTCTCCCACATTCCTGGGCCTGCTTCTCAAGGTGGGGAGTGGGTATTGTAGAAACAGACAAGTAGGAGGGAACCTGAGAACACTGGAGCATGTTTTCCTGGGTTCAGACCACTGGAAGATATACCACATATGCCTGGGCACCCAAGCCAATGTGCTATAGGAGAGAGTTTGGCATTGATGGAGAGGCCTCATCAAATCCTAAACTCTGCTTCCCAGCCTACAACTCTGGCTCCATTTTCAGAGGCCACCACTTACCACTTACCTGATCAGGCCAATCAGGAATCCAGGGTAATCCAGGGGACCCCTTCCTCTCCCTCATCACCGCCGCCCCCCCCCATCCAATCATTCCCCACATCCTGGAGAATTTTTGCCCTAAATTTGTTTTGAAAATGTCTCCTCTCCATACTTAATTCCCGTCTTAGTTTCCAGGCCACTATGACAAATACCACAAAATGGGTTGGCTGAAACAATGGGACTCTATTGGCTCATGGCATTGACTTTTTTTTTTTTGGCATTGGCTTTTAAAAGGCTTACTTCCTTCCAGGAAGCATTCTGGCTGGCCAGCAATCCTTGAGTTCCTTGGTTTTCCGGTCATATGGCAATGCCCACTCCTTTTTCTTCCCAGTACCTTTAACTTCGGCTTCCAGCTCATCACCAAGGCTTTCTCTAAGACTCCCAGGAATAGGATTATGACCCATCCTGATTCAGTTGACCACACCTTAACTAAAAAAAATCTTCAAAAGGTCCTATTTGCACCCACCAGAATGGGATTAAGATTAAGAACATATTTTGATTCTCTGTCTGCCACAACTCCTATTGCCCAACTCAGACTACCATCTTCTTTGTTCACCTGGACGATGACTCTAGATCCCAGGCTGTCTCCCTGCATTCGGTCCTCCCCTCTGTAATCCAGGCCCTCCTTGACCTCACCTAATACTGCTCCATTTTTATCTCCTGCACTTCATGTTCCATTAATTCAGAACTGGCTACAGCGTCCTGCATGCATCATGCTATTTCACATTTGCACACTTTAAATCAAGGCCATCCCCTCTATCGCAAATGATTCCCTTCCCAACATTTTTCTCATGGTGCTTACTCATCCTTCAAAACTCATTTTTAAAAATGTATTAAACATATGCTCTGAACAATACAGAGTGCTATAGAAGCATCTAAAAAGGGTATCCAGACTTGACTTAAAGGATCAGAAAAGCATCCCATCAGAAGTGTCATCTAAGATTCTAACAGTGAGTCTCAAAGGAAGACGAATGGGACAGGTGAAGAAGGAGGTAGAGGGGAGCAGATGTAGCTTAGTGGTTAAGCACCTGCTTCCTATGTACAAGGTCCTGGGTTCAACCCCCAGTACCACCTAAAAAATAAAATAAAATAAATAAAAATTAAATTAAAAATAAAACAACAAGGAGGTAGAGGATAGTTTTTGCAGCATTTTGCAGCATTACAGAATTAGAAACACATATAGGACCTAGTGGTTCGAGCACAGCTTGTTTCATGAACTGAAAATAATTTATCAAGCTTGCAGTTAGAGGGAAAAAAAAGAGAGTAAAAAGGGAAGAAGCAAGATGGAAAGATGAATGGGTATGAGGGACCAGATGACAAAAGACCTTAAGTCACTTTAAAGAGTATGGAATGTCTATTAAGTGCATTGGGATAACAAACAAGGATCCCTGAAGCTCCAAGTTGCTCAAATTCTCCATCCCCAGAGCTTCCATATCTTCCCAGGTATGTATCTTATCAGTTTATGTGTCTGCTTTGCCATGGGACAGTAAGTTCCCGTATGGCAAGAAATAGTTCTTCTTCATCTTTGTTTCCTTGTACCTAACACAGATCCTGCTTCAGAACAGGATTTTAATGAATGCATGGATCTGAAGACTAAGGTGAGAGAGAGCCACCCATGATGCGGTGGAATCTACCTACCTCACATCTCTCCATACATGCACTAACAAAGAAGGGGTGAGGCTCCTGTCCGCTCCAGCATCACAGAGCCATAACTGTCATCATGGCTCCAGACAAGCAGCTGCCATACCCTATGGGTGCATGTGGTCAGCAGAGAAGGTCCTGCTCCGGAAGCATATCTGAGGTGGCCCCACCAGGAAGCCCTGACTCTGGCTGTGCTCCAGGGCTGGTGGGGGCTGACAGCGAGGACCTGGATGGAAACTTGGAGGCATCTTCAGTGCTGTGGAGGCACACTTGCCTTGGCCGTGGGCTCATGAGGAACACTGAGCACTTGCCTCAGTGAGAGAGGACCAGGAGAGGTCTCTTTGAAGACAGAGCCAGTGAAGACCTGATCTGGGCTGATTTGGGTCAGGAGAGCAGTGGATAGAATCCCATCCCTCCGATGGCTGGCTTGACTCTCCATTGCCTGTTTCTGAATCTGTCTCATCCTCCAACTCAGATCAAGCTCACCAAAATCACAATTATCCCTTTAAGGGTCTGGCACATACTACCCATTAAATAAATATTTATTAAATAAGGGAAACAAATTACTAAAACTTAAGTTCTATGCTGGAGATTGTTTTGTCCACTTTGCTGAATCCCAGCACCTAAAACAGGACAAGCTCGTAGTAGTTGCTCAATAAATATTTCGCTACATCCCTTCAAAGGGGATAGGTTTTTCTCCCAAGGTCACATAGCCTCTGAGGATAGACCAGATAAGGTGGGCTAAATTTCCCCAGTCCCAAGCTGGTATCTTTCCTAGGCTGCAGTGCCCCTGCTGGAGAACAGCTGAACTCTCCTCAGCCCAAGAGTAGATTCACTGACCTGTTCCAACCATGGGATGAGCGGGACTGCTGCCTGGGAGAGTTAAGACCAAGGATTTTGGATGGAGGAGGCTAAGGGTCAGAGGTGAGACAGAAACACAGTTCTTGCCTAATGCCTGTCCCGGTAGCTGGAAATGAGAACCTAGATAATAGCTAATAGAAGGAGGAGGCCTGGTGTTTGACAGCAAGAGTTTCAGCCTCACAGGCCTGGATTCAAATCTCTACTCTGCCATTTGACCCGCTACAAGAGCTGGACAAGCAACTTAATTCTTAAAGCTTCAGCTTCCTTATCTCCTGATACAGCCTATAAAATGCCTCTCCCAAGGCCTGAAATAAGGGAAGCCCTTGATAAATGCTGCTGTTCGTGGTGGTGGTATTGAAACCAGTGACCTTTAAGAAGACAATATCAGTTCTGTGGGGGTGGGGAGTGGGGTGGGGAAGATGGGAACCAGATTGCAGGAAGTTTGAGGGGAGCCAAAGGAATGGTGGGTACAGAGCACGTTGCTGAGGATTTGGTAGTGAAAGGAAGGGGAGAAATCCAGTGGTTGGGCCAGCAGTTTTTTTGAGAAAAGCCAAGTGGATATTTGCAAGCAAAAGGGAAGGAACCTGTTGAGATGGAGAAACAAGCTATTGGAGAGAGTATGTGAAGAGCAGATCCCAGGGATAGGCAGGGATGGGTGCCAGAGGTGAAGGGGCACCCAGACTCCCAGCCCCAGCGTTCTCTGCACCCTGCCCTGCCTTTACTCCTTCGCCAGCCTTCCCCTTTAGGCTGGGGTTGGGAAGTCTTTGTTTCAGCCTGAGAGAGTGCAGTGGAAAGATTCTTGCCTCGAAGTCAAGAGGTCCGGGTTCTGCTCCCGAGCTGGGCCATTAGTACTTGGCTGAGCCCTTGTCTTTCCTGAGCCCTTGTTTCTTCATCCATAAACGAGGTAGCTGGATTCAGTCATCTTTGTGATTCTGTAACCATGTCATCTCACTAAACATTATGAAATATTTCCTCTTCTGAATTTTCCCTCACTCTGATTAGAAGGCAGGGAAAAAAAAAAAAAAAAAACCACTCTGAGATGAAACTATCACTTCCTCTAGCAATTGGGAAGATATTTCTGTGTTTAACACATACAGCAAGCAGATCCATCGATTCCGTTCTTGCTGGCAGATCGCTGCGGAGCCTCTTGCTGTGTTAAATAGCATGTGTTCTTTGTCCTGGCCCTTCTGGAACGAAGCAATAGACAGGGGCTCTGTGCTAGGATGAGTGCTGCTGTTGATGAGGCACTCAATGGCTTCAGGCTTCTGAATCCTCAGAAATAACAACAATTACTGTATACGCCACAATCCAAGCTCCCAGTCAGCAAATCCATCAGCTGCTGGTTATTTTGATACCCTGAATAAAAAGCTCTTTCGAGAAAATCTAGTACAGAAAAACATTCTTATCCTCTGCTTGTCTGCACCATTCCTTCTGGCCGCTGCTCTCTCAGTTGTTTTTCATTCCCCTAAATGTAGCAGGTCCATGCCTTAAAGTCCTTCTCATAATGACCCAGGAGAAGGTTATTTCCATTTGGCATCTTCACGAAAGTGGAAGAGGGAAGAGAAGAGACACCTGGCTATGGTCTCTGTGCCAAGGTCAGCCTGATCTGGAACCTACTGAAAACAAATCCAGTGTGAATGTGTTGTCTGATAGCCACAAATGTGACTGGCCACTGTTGGATTCAACAAGCATTTATTGACCACCTACTGTGTGCTAGGCCCTGTGCTAGCATCTGGGGAGGGGAGACTGTGATAAATGTGGCCAGGACCTATTAATCAGTGTCCCCCCCCCACCTGAGCTCTGTGAGAGCAGGACCTATGTCCATCTCACTGTGCCTGACACATAGTATGATTTCAATAAATAATCTTTGGGGTTATTGCTTACTCTTTACATGTTCTTATTTACTCAAGATCCTTGAAGTTTGGGGATAGAAACAGAGCTTTTCAGGATGGAAAGGAGCTCTTATGAAGCCAACATGTGCCATAAGAACATGATCGACAGTTTGGGGGCTGGGACATCAAGGCTTATATTCTGCTTACATCATTTTTAAATTTCCCTCTTACAACCCACATGAAAAAGAACCACAAGTACTCTAAATCCTTTTGTCCTTCTGGGTGATGCCACAAGGACACATGCAAAAACTCTGTATTCAGCCCCAAATTCTCTGTTATTCTAACATTTTCAACTTCATCACTAAATTCTCAGGCAGCTATTATGTAAAGTTTAGGGCTGGTGCTTTCAAACAAGTTTATACTTGACATGATTTGTTCTATTGTCTGAAAATGCCTTTGTTTAATTGACCATGATAAATTTCCTAATGGATCACCCTGTGATGCTACTTCTGCAAAAAGGGCCATTTATGGTGTTCCCTGGCCTCTTGCCCTCACCTCCAAAGCGTGTTGGTCCCCCAGCCCGCACTGAACAAATTAGAAGTGGACAAGCCTTTGCTGGGAAATAACAAGGTCACATCAAAGCTAAAGCTGACTTCTAATTCTGGGGCTTTCTTCCTACTCATCCTTCTCAGAGCATGCCTGAATTGGGTGAACTTAGGTATAGGGGCAAAAGGAAAATTAGAAGTCCAGACCTCAGACCTGTCCGTATTAAGGGGATTGGATGCAACTAGGCAGGGCCCCAGCTCACTCAAGTGCCCTCTACGGTGAGTTAAGGACCACCCTGGAATTTATAACAGGAGCCCCCGTGCCTCGCTAAATCCTGACACCATGGAGGGCAGCCTTCAGCTGCATTGTGCTGTCATGGCTTCCTAGACCAAAAACATAATTATTGATGCCCATTGGGCAAAAACCTGGCTTGAGGGGTATTTCTCCGTTGCTAGTATTGACTTGGATGTTGGGAACAGGTTGGGCAGAAGGGCAGACATCAGCCAAGGAAGCTCCCCTGGCGGTTTGTGAATCCGGAGAACTGAGGAAACAGTAAAGGACAGGCAGGGAGGTCCTGCCTCACTTAATTTCCTGCAAGTGGAGGTACTGGAGGGTTCTGCTAGGGCAGAATGGGATGGGGCAGAAGACTCCCCATCTAGGCCAGTTTGGGGTCACACCTTGCAAAACTAATGAAAGCTGGCATCTCTTTTCCCAGAAAATGCACATACCATACATAGACATACAGATTGGACTACAATTTCAGAGTGATCAGGGATCCCCCATGAAGCCCAGGGAATCCAGGGCTGTAAGCAAAGACCCGAGGCCTAGGACCTGACACCTAAAGTCATCTGTCCCTTTATCCCACGCTGGACTCGCCCGGGCAGTGTCTCCTAGCTGGTTCTGGCCCTCAGAGTTGCCACCCTCCCTCATGTCCGAGGAGCCCAGGCACCTGCGCCTCGTGGAGCTCCCCTAACTGCTCACCTCTCCCAGGGTAACCAGAAGCGTCCGGGAGGAAGAGCACTTGGACTGCGTGGGTTGCAGCCTATCCTTGAGGCAAGGGCAATACAGAGCAGACCCCAGTGGCGCCAGGGGCAGAAGGGCAATACGCTGGGGAGGGCGGGGAGATGAGGGGAGCGCCGGGCAGCCTTCTCCCAGTCCCATTCTGTGGGCCCATCGGCTTCCCGGGCCAGCAACCCTACCTGATGCCACAGAAAAACCCCGGCCCGGCCTCCCGCACAAGGCGCCTCTGACCCCTGAGCGTTTCCCTTTGACCTTTGCTGGTTTGAGCCTTTTGCTGGCTGGGTCCCGCCGGCCCTCCTGGGAGCAATCGATCTCTAATTCCCAGGACCCCCGCTGCCGGGCACCTCTGCCCAGTCAGAGCAGGTGCGGGGCTGGGGGGTGGAGATGGGGTGGGGTGGGGGGCAGGATTTGGTGCATGTGTGACTCAGGATTCCCGGGGAGGAGGGGCTAAGATTCGAAGAAGCCTGTGTAAGAGCAGTTCTGCGCTCCGGCACAGCAGAGAGCGCTGGGAGCCGGAGGGGAGCGCAGCGGTGAGTCAGGCTGCCCCGAGCCGAGCCCAGAGAGGGGCGCAGCGCCGACACGGGTGCGGACTGGGGTGGCTGGGCAACCCGGGAGAGTATGCATGGATCCCGGTCTGGTGAGCTCTCCAGATACTTCCTACCTGAGGTGCAGATCCGAGAGGAGTGTCCCGAGTGGGTGCGGGGGCGCGGGATCCTCAGCTGGCGGGCGAGTCCGCGGAGCAGCGCGCTCTCTGGTCACGAAGGTCCCGGTCTCCGTATGGCACTAAGTCAGGGAGGCACCCCTGGAGCCTGCAGAAACCGTACGGCCGTGCCAGGGACTAGCTCGAAGGCTAGAAGGGGACGGCGCGCAAGTGAGAGAGAGTGCGCGTGGAGGAGAGAGGGATGCGCGGGCTGCAAGCGCGCCAGCGCGGGAGGAGTGGTGGTCTGTTCAACAGAGAAAGTGCAAAGCGCGCGCGGGTTGGGGTGGGCGCCAAGTCTGGAAAGTGCCACGCTGCTCCCAGGTGAGGGGAAGAACGGGGCACGGCGCGCTGGACCAGGCGCAGGGAATGGAACAGAGGTCTCGCGGCTCCTCCGCGCGTCGCAGGCCGATTGGGGGTCCAGAGCGAGGCCCCAGGGGTAGACACAGGAAGCCCGCGCTGGGTGAGCGGGGGTCCGGCGCGCTAGGGACCTCCACCGAGTCGCGCTGTACATGCTCAGGTCGAGGTCGCCAAGGCTCGGCCATGCTACTTGTGTCATACGCCTCGCCCCCAGCTGTCTGCTGCCAGGTGTGGGAGAAGCTGGCATGCAGCGGTGGGGCGGCGCCTTGGGTCCTGGCCGCGAGGACCGAGGGGAGGGAGAGAGAGGATTCAGGGGTCAGGGAGCTGCATCTTTGAGCCAACGTAAACAAGCTGCTTAGCTCCGTTTAATTACAACTCTCCTCCTTTAAAAAAAAAAAATCTCGGAGATTCTTATGGAAGGTGTTTTCTGTTTGAACTTTCTCTTCTCTTGTGACTTGAGAGATTAAACGAGCCTGCTTGTTAGGCTGGTTTTTCCAAGTCGTTCCAGGTTGGAAGTTGTAACAGTTTGAAGGATAATTTATGGGTGTCTCATGCATTAATGTGTATTACAGCAAAGCCTTTGGGGTGATATGGGTATTAAGGAAAATTGAGTGCACGTTCCCAGCTGGAAATCAAAATAGTGCTCTCCTCAGTGTCCCTGCCCCATCTGTCATCAGAGGCCAATGGAAATCCCAGAGAAAAGGCACTTGATTAATTGTCCTGGCTCCATCCTCAGGGTGCACCCACTGCCAGCCTCAGCCCCTCCTCCTCAACCCATGCATCACCAGCTGCATTCTGCAAACTCAGAAATGTTGGTGGAGGGGCCAGTAACTTTGCTGCAAGATCTGATCAGCCACTCTTCATACTCTTGAAGCTGTCAGTTAAACCTGCTGGAAGGAAATATTTCTCCTCAAGACAGTGCAGGCAGTTGGCCTTCTCTTGCCCAGACTTCAGTTTCTTACCAAATATCTGAAACTTTGTCTCCCTGTGGAGTTAAGGAAGAAAGGCTACATTAGATCTCCCATGGGTTTCTTCTGTTGAATATGTTGTGCCAATATAGGCAGCCCAAATGTCCATCCATGATGGGCAGTGTTTCCAGAGGCTCAGAAGAGAACAGGAGGCTGGGGTTTGCATGGTCTGGGGGCTAAGACTGGCCCCTTCCACCCTGACTTACAGAAGAAATGGGTGTCCCTCAAGCGTAGTCTCCCTTGGAGGCCTGTTGGGTGGGTGGTGGTGTGGGGGGTTAACGTTCCACTGTGCCAAATCCCTCCCCCTTACTATTCCCAACAATTTTATGCAAGTGAAAAAATGGCAGGCTTGAAGGGGAAAATAAGGTTAGGAGACACCGCAAATCAGAAACTAAGGTCTGGGGCAGGTGGCGGGGCATGGGAACACATGTTTTGATAAAACTAAGAATATCTCTTGAGGCTTTTATAACCAGCTACTGGCACTGCTGCCTTCCCTGAGAGTCATCTTATTCCTAAAGCAGCCCAGGCCCGCCAGAGGATTGGAGAGTTGAGCCCACTTAGGGCAGTCTGCTAGTGTCTGTGACTCTTTCCTTACCACCTTTAGTGAGGTTCTCACCTCCCCCCCATTGCCCACCCACAACTCCCCTGCCCCAGGCACCAGGGGGACCAGGGACCGAGGCTGCACACTTCCCATTCTCTTCCCTCGAGAAATCTCTTCCTTGCCAGGAAGGGGGCCCCAGCTGCCGACATCAGCAGGGAGAGTAGGGCAGGGCAGGGCAGGGCTGGAGCCTGAGGGCAGTTTCTCATCATTACTGAGATTAAACTGATGAGCAAATCATACAACTTTACTTTCCAATGCGCGGTGAGCACTGCTGCATGTTAATGGAATGCCCTAATGCAGCAGCAACTGTGTTGGAGCCGCAGAGAAACTACAGAGGAGATACAGCAGATGCTAGTCCCAGCTCCCCAAGCAGACATCCGACCCACACAGGGAACCAAGGCTCAGCCCTTTACCTTCTCGTAGTAAGAACTTGCAAGGATTTTGGAGTCCAGAGTGGGCCCTGGTGATCTTTGCTGACAGCTAATATTCTTGCTGCTCTCAGGAGGCAGTGGAAGGTTTGCTGAGGGTTTGCATAAAATCTCTGGATATCTCTGAGCAAAGATCCTGTGTTCCCAGAGGGTTTCTTTTTCTTTGACTAGCACTCTGATCTCGCAAATCACCAGCTAACCTGTCAGCTTTCAGTCCTCACTGGTCCTAAGGAATTGATTCTGTGATGGACCAGTTTCACAGAACAGCATGTGGTGACAACAGGCAAATAAGTGGGAATGAAAGGCCCTTCCTCGGTGCATTCCCAGGGACCTCACTTCCTGACAGGTCCTTAAGATCCTAACTCCAAGCAGTGGTGAGGCCAGGAAGACCCTGAGGCGGATATGCAGCTGGAGCAATGAGATTTTGGGGGTAGTTAGCCTTTCAGTTAGGTGTGCACAAACATGGATATGCCCCCCATGTGAGCTGAGCAGGATAGACCTTCAGCCACAGTGTAGCCAAGTCCAGAAGAATAATGGAAATATACAACAAAGAAGAATTTTCCATGCTTCAGGATGTTTTCATCATTATTCTGTGAGCTACTTTACATGTTCTAAAGGCGTTTCTGTAACCTGTTGGCATCAGACTATGACAGTAGGAATCAGACTGAAACATCTCTTGGTATTTTTCTCCTATATTTTGGGTAAATTTGCTGTGGTAGTTTTCTCAGTTGTGGGCAAGGTGGGAAAGTGGCTTTGTGACCTTGAGCAAGTCACTAAACTTCTCAGGCCTCACTTTCCCAACCTGTAATACAAGTGTTTTGGATTAATAATGTTTCTCAAAGGGGTTTTGGTATTAAGGGACAATTCTTGGTTGTGTGACTGATTTGCACAATGCAAGAAGTTCAGTACTCCTGTTCTGCCTTCTAAATGCCAGAACTCATGGGGAAAACCAAAATCGCCCCATATATGGCCAAATCCTCATTAAAAGAACATTATTTCTGCCAGTTGAGAACCCCCTTGGAAGTCATCAATGAGGGCCTTTCTTCTAGGTCCTACTGTCGGAGCATCTGTTATTGAATTGTTTAATTGGGGCTTCAGAAGTCCAACCCTGGGCTTCAGCCTCCAAAAGCCAGCATACGCAGCCCCAGGACGCTGTTGGCAGGAACCTCAGGGCTGTGGTCCAGCCAGGCACCATCCTTTGCCTTTTGTCAGTGGAGTATGACTACAGATGACCCACATGAATAGCAAACCAGTAAGGACGGGGGTAAGGGACAGTGGTATTAGAGCATAGCGGCTTCCTTCTCTGCCATATGCTATTAAAAACACAGGCAGACTGCCTGCCCCAGGGTGTGCACAGCACCGGGAGGAAATCCTTCCTTCTTTTACTAAATGGATCACACTCTGGCACCAGGAGGTACCTTCCCTGAATGCAGGAACAAGGAAGCAGAACCCTCCCCATCATTGACAGCACTTAATATAGCATGGGTACATGTTGATTCCGAATTAATACAACTGTGCCCAAGCTGTGAGAATAAATGAGAATCAATAATGTGACATTTGATTGGGGGAAAAAAGGGGGAGGCTAGCCATTCTACAGTGGAGGGATGGTGCTTGTTACTCTCAAGCAGAAGCTCACATTATCTTCACCTCTGCCCCAAGTTCTCACTGGGGAACAAAAACCAGAACCACTTTATTCATAGTGCAGAGGTCTAAAATGAATAATATTGCTGAAGGATATTATAGGAACACCTACATGCTATTCACCCCCAAGTCATTACTAGCAAGAGAGGAAAAGCGAATATAGCACCAGCGCTGCCAGAGTTTAGAGCTGATTCCTAATGAGGAAAAAAAAAAAAGATTCAGGAGTCTTTAGAAGATCCCCAAATGAAGTTGGTCTGATGATGAAATCTGTCAGGTAGGACTAGCAAATGCTTTTTGAATTGTCCAGGAGTTTGGCCAGCCTCTTTCTTGTATGGGAAAGTCTTTTTATTAATAGTAATATTAGTCAGAGTCAGACATTCAGGATTTTCCTGAAAATGTATCATATCATGAGGCAAAGACGATTGAGATGCTTTGGCACTGCCTGCTGTGGTTTCTACAGGTGGAGAGCCTACAAGTGGAAGGACCTGGTGTGGGGTCAGTGGATATGAATGGTCCGAGCTTCACACGGAGCCATCACATGTCAAGGGCAGTTACAATCCACTACGACTGAAATAGTTTCCCATTAACCACAAAATATGTGCGAGCTGGAATAGTTGGGCTGAATTCCACGTTTCCTTTGGCTGTTCCTTCAGTAGCTGGAATTGATGGTATATATCCTCTCCCCCTACATGCAAACCAAGATGAGCCCAGGCAAGTGGCCATATGGAAGCTGCATGGGCTCAGCCCTTGCGCAGGTTGTGTGTGTATGAATCCTATCTTCAGCCGCTCATCACCGTGGGTCGGAGATGTAGTTGAAGTAACTTGCATTTCTCATTTGTCCAGTCTGATGAAATGCTATCCCATTTCTGGACCTGAATGGAGGTACCACATCATCGTTGTCAATAACCATGTGTTGAGCCCCTAGTGTGGGCAGGGCATACCAAGAAAGGCAGGTTCACTTTGGACTGTAAATTTCAAAGGAAAAAGCCATTCTGGGTTCTAGCTGCCTAGAGGATGCAAGGCAGTGGAGGAGCAGAGAGGAAGGAGGGGGCACCCCACCCAGGAGGCAACCTCTTAAGCAGAGATGCTGAGAAGCCAGCAAACGCAGAGGTACAATCAAGGACCCTAAGCAAACTGTTTGGGCTTGAGTGGGCCCCTAAGAGAAGCAGCAGGAGAAAGGCAAGTGCCTGTCAGCCTGTGGGCTGGGTTCCCATCCTTAAACCCACAGGCTTTGTAGTCACACTGGGTGCACTTTGGAGCTCCATGACTTAATGTCTGTACCTAAGTTTCCACATCTGCAAAATGAAACAATAGGAAGACTATACACCGTGTGGGGCTTTGCGAGCATTCGGTGGAATGATGTAAGCAGAACATCAACACAGGCCTGGCACTTAGTAGGTACTCAACAAAAAGTATTCCTTCCCTCCCATTCTTCCTTGATGAGACCAATCTGAGAGGTGTCCTTCTTTCATTTCACTTCAAGTAGGACAATAATCATGTTTGCATTTTTTATGTTTCTTTGTGTGTGCATAAAGCTTTGTTGCGTTGGGAGAAGAAATTTTTTTTTAGTGTTGAAGCTTTCTGTAGGAATTTATTCATCTACCTTCTGTAATCAGCACTCTCCTTTTGATAGAATTTTACCCAAACATTTCTGAATTATCTTTGCCTCATAATATCCAGGCAAAATGGTAGCTAATTCTCGTAATTTTCTTTCAGAAGCAAACTTCACCTCAGACTTTAGTTCAGAAATGTTATACAGTGCTCTTGAATAGCCTTTTTTTTTTTTACAAGCATCTTTAAAAGTGCTTTGGTTCCTTATAATTCCCCCATGTCTTGAGTATTTTATAGATCTTAACATGCTTCTAAGAGAAGGAAGTAGGAGGAAGCCAATGCTATGGCAGCAGAGGATTTGTGCCAAGGGTAGTTGAGCAACCAGTGCTAAACTGGATATCACCTATGGTTGAAGGAGAGCCAGTTCCTACCCCACAGGACAAGGCAACCCATGGGATATCAGGCCACTCGCTTGATTTTCCTTCTCTCATTGGTATTTAATAATAGGGGTTGGGTGCAGTAAGGGACTCAATAATGTAAGTCATGATCCTACCCCAAGGAGCTTGCTCAAGACTCCCCAAATCAGATGCCTCCAGAGGCTCATCAGACAATGTGTGTGAAGACAGACATGAAGGTTGGTGGGGACTGTGGTCAGCTAGAGAGGGCACACCTTACCCAACAGGGACAGGTGCAGGCCACGTTCTGCTTTGCAGGAAGCGGCCAAAGTGACCAGATCCTCCAACTCTTCAAGAAAGGCTGGAACTTTGAATTTGAATGGACCATTGCTTGACTTTCAATATATCCCTACAGACACAACAAAACCTGTCTGCAGGCACTTTTAACTTTGCAGCTAGATTAACTCATTAGGAGCAGTTGAGAATGATACCAACATGGAAACTAGCTGAAGAGGTACTAATTGTGTGGCTGCAGAGCTTTCCTGAAGGGAGAGGTCTGAGGGGTAAGGAGTCATGCCAAGCAACTTCACAGAGGAGTTCCCAGAGTGGCAGGATTTTATGGAAGAAGCCCCAGCACCAATCAGACAGAAATGGTTTCAGATCCTAGCTCTGCTGCTTCTTAGCGCTGTATCCACATTACCCAATCCCTCTAAGACTCAATTCCTGATCTGTAAAGGGGATAGTGATGCTAATGTCAAAGGGCAGGAAAAATGCTGGAAAGCCTTTAGCACAGAGCCTGAAATGTAGTAAGTGCCCACCAAGCTTGAGCTCTGTTCCTGAAGATTGGGTGGGTGAGGTTTACCCAGAGAAATATGAGCATGCACTGAGCTTCACAGACATCTTTGCTTTTCAAGGAATTGGGCCTCGATTGCTTTTTTCTACCCCAGGAAAAGCACAGAAGGTGTAAGTTATTTTTCTCCTCTCCTGCCCTCTACCTGCTTCTCCCCAGAACCCCTGGCTGCTTGCCCAGTTGTCCTCTGCCAGAATCCCATCCTTTAAAAACCTGACCTGGCCCACAGCAGAAAAATGCCTCCTACTCAGTAAGAATGAAAAGTGCTCTGGGAGGCTGTATAGACACGCACGGCAAATATTCAAGGAATTCTTAGGGATGAAAAAAAAATTGTAAATCTGGATTTTTGCATGAAGCCATCCCGGGAACATGTTTTCTCAATTAGCATGCACATTGCTTGGAGTGAAGTCACCGGTCCGCAGCCCATCAGGAACGATTCATGCTGAGCCATCTGATCTGGGCTTCACTTTCCATGACCTAAATCTGATTTCACCAACCCTGCCGCTGCTCCTAGCTGCAGAAGCAAAATCAGCTCACAATCCTAAGCCAGGGTGGAGACACCCCCCCCCCGGGGGAGGCCATCTAGTTTCAAAGCCTGTGCGTGCTCACCCCAAATTGAGAAAGACAGTACCACTCTACACAGTGCACCAAAAAGATCCCCTGCAACCCCATGGTATTTTTATTGTTAGATGGTGACTGCTCATTGTGCCATCAGAGCAGATGAGTTCTTTAGTCCTGAAAGCAGAGAAAATAGTTTCTTCTGTAATTGGCAAACTCGGAGCATGAGACAAACATCAGTTTTGCGAAAGCATGCATCAACTACTTAAAATACTACCAGTCGGTGCCTGAGATCAGCGATTATGTTTTCTGGATGGTTTCCTGGACTGGCTCGTTTCCAAGCGAACAGCTTTGTCAGATAGTTGTAATTTCTGAAATAGTTTATTAATGATGCCCCCTCACCAGAGGGATGGTCCAGAGTTCATAATTAGCAGCATGCCTCAGAAGCATAGATGATGCTCAGTTTCCAATAAGGTTGAGCAAAATGTTGAAAACCATTTCACATCAACTGCCATAAAATAGAAGGGAAAATGTTTTTCAAAGTACAGGTTGAGATCCATTAGGGGGCTGTGAAATCACTTTAGTGGTACAACTCTGTCTCTTTAATGAAAGAGGGTAGAGTAAAATTCTTTTTAAAAATCAATATGCATTGCAAGGGAAAATGAAACTATTGTTTAATTGTATATATGTATACACACATGTGTAACCTGGATCATGATGGAAAATGTTTCTTTTTTTTTACAATGAGTTATGGTCAAAAAGTTTGAAAGCTACTGTATAGAAGACAGCATCATTTATGAAAGGAAGTAGCTCAGAAACCAGACAAACTTGGGGTTGAATCCCAGCTCTGTCATTTCTAGTTGTGTAATTTTGGATAACTTCAGTTCTGCAAGCATCAGTGTCCTTATCCTAAGGTGAGACTAATCACTCCCTCACGGGCTGCTGGTAAAGTGAAGAAGGATGGAGAAAGTACTGGGGGGCCCTCAGTGAGAGCTGCTGCCTCCCTCTCCCCCCTCCCCTCTTCCCCCCTCCTCTTCCCCTTCCCCCTCCTCCTCTCCCTCATTCCCCTCCCCTTGTCCCCCTCCTCCTCTCCTTCTCCCTTTCCTCTTCCCCCTCCCCTCCTCCTCTCCCTCTTCCCCTTCCCCCTCTCCCTCATCCCCCTCATCCCCCTCTTCCTCTCCCCCTCCTCATTTACCTCCTTGACCTCCTCCACCTCTCCTTTATCCTCCTTCCCCGTCTCCTCCTCTTTTATCGTTACCTTCTTCCTAACTACTCAACCACACCAGAACTCATGACTTCTCTGAACGCTTTCATCCCTGATGTTTTCTCTGGCAAGCCCAGCAGGGCAGCAGCAACCATCATATTTTGTCTTTGTCCCAACTTTCTGCACCATCCTTTACCCACTTCGAGGTTGCAGAGCTGTCTGTCTGTGATTCTGTTCCCTCCAGACAGGACCATGACTAATTGCTCAAGGGGCACAAGACAACCTTCTCCCTGTTCTTAGGAACCATCGAGGTCTCTCAGGGCCTTTCCTGACCTTGCCATCAGGATAAATGCTTTGGTCCTAGTGTGGGTGCAGTGACCGTGGAAGGAGCTTCTGTTCCTACAAATCATATCCTTTCCCTTTGGTATATTTTTATAAAACCAACAGGGCTAAGATACCATTAAAATGTTGACATTGTCAAAATTCTAAAGAAGTCCCTGCCCAGAGCAGAGAGCCTAGCATTTTCTCATGAGCGGGGCTCCAGTCTGCCTCAGATATGGAGAGTTGAAGCTTTTCTCCCAGTTTAAGAGCTTAAAGGCTCTTAATTTTGACACTGGAGCTGACACCAATCCTAACTCCAGTCTTCAACCCAGAACTTGCCACTGACCCCAGCCCTTCCGTTCCCAGTCAGGAGGTACAGGAAGGAATGACCCACACCAAGATGCTACTTTGGGGCTGCAAATGTGACCAATCCCAATTTTCTCAAGAGCTGGCCTAATGTAACCCCTGGAGAAAAGTTGGTGATGATAAACCGGTTGCTTCTTTGTTCACATGAAAGCTGTACCTCCTTCCGCCCCTTATTCTGTATTTCTCCTTGCTCCCCCAGGGCTTATTCCAATTCTCTTCTCATAGAATGCCCTTGCAGTGGGCCCCATTTTCACCACGATGACTCAGATCAGATGTTAGTGACATCTCCTCATATGTGAATCCCTGTCCAGACCACAGATTTAATGTTATTTTCTAGGCGGTCAAGATGTCTCTGTATGAGGTGCAGGGCAGTGGGGCAAAAGGGGGGGAAAATAGATCTGGTTCTAGAGATAATTTTCATCTCTGTGCTAGTATCCTCCTTTTACCTTCACCACTCATGCCACTATTCCTTGTAAAATTAATGTCACCAGGCCAGTTGCACACTTGAAAAAACATTGACAACAGAAGAGAGAAATTTGTCACATCATACCCAGCACTGCCTTGGAAGGAGGTGGATTATGTTGAACCAAGCCTGGGAGAGCTTGAGTGGACAGCAAGCCAGCAAAGAGGCCCTTGAAAATTCATCACTGTTGCACCTATTTTTCCAGAAAAAGCAAATGCTGACTTACTTTTCTTTGTGTCCAAAGAAGGGAGAAAAAGCATATTTCCGGGTAGCAAATGTGGCTCAAGCAATTGAGCTCCCGCCTACCACATGGGAGGTCCTACGTTCGGTTCCTGGTGCCTCCTGAAGAAGATGAGCAAGACAGCGAGCTGACGCAACAAGATGATGCAACAAGAGACACAAGGAGGAAAACATAACGAGAGACACAACAAAGCTGGGAGTGGAGGTGGCTCAAGCAAATAGGCACCTCCCTAGTCTCACATGGGAGATCCCAAGTTCGGTTCCTGTTGCCTCCTAAAAATGAAGATGAGCATACAATGAACAGACACAGCAAATGCAAACAATGAGGGAGGAAGGAGAAATAAAATAAATCTTTAAAAAAAAACTTTAAAAAAAGCATATTTCCACCCTTTCTGAAATTTGCAATGAAAAATGCAATCAATTGCTGCAGAGCATGACCACCAACAAGAATGTCCCTTATGTATGAAACGAATTACCTTGCTTTTCACCTGGATTCAAGTGTGTCGTGTCTGTTGTTTCACAGGGCAAGTGTGAACAATTAGAGATCTTTTTTGAATTTTCCTTTTTGAAGAGGTCAGACTCCAAAGCCTAATTCCATATTCCATGCCCATGTGTCAGCATCTCTGTAACTTGGAAAGGAAAGAAAATATTTGGGGGGTTGGGTTTTTAAGTGTTGTGAATTTTTCCAGAAAAACAGAGGAACATGTCAGAAATTAGAGGGCTTAATAAAGCAACAAATATGTTTCAGAGGTTCTTTTTCAAGGATCTTTATGATTAAGCTTTAAAAATAAAAGGTAATTTTAAATTGGCACGGTACACAGAATGTCCATCTTCCAGTCATTTTAACTTCTTAAATGATTATGGTTCTTTTACAGAATTCTACCTGGCAACCCTTGTGCTTGGGAAAATTCCACAGATCTCTCTGTAGCTTATTTCTTTTATGGATTTTGAAAGTTGTTATGTAAGAAAGCAAATTGGTCAGGGCAGGTATAGATGATTTCAATTCAGTAAACACTGATATACAGGAGATGGGTTTTATTCCTCACTTAGTCTCTTACTGTGTAACTTGGCGAGTCACATAGCTTCTGTAAGCCTCTTTCTTTTATTTTTTTAAAAAGATTTTTTTTTTTATGGTAACATGTATAGAACATAAAACTTGCCATTTTAAGTGTAAAATACAATGGCATTAATTACTTTTACAATGTTGTGATGCCATCACCACTTTCCATCACTAAAACTTTTTCATCACCCCAAACAAACTCTGTACCCATTAAGCAACAACCCCCCATTCCCTCACACCTGGCCCCTGGTAACCCAAATCTACTTTTTTTTGTCTCTGTGAATTTGCCTGTTCTAGATATTTCTTATAAGTGGAAGCATATAACATTTGGTACTTTTGCATCTGGCTTATTTCACCTACCATGATTTTAGGGTTCATCTATATGGTAGCATGTATCAGAACATTCCTTTTAATGGCTGAATAGTACTTCATTATTTGGATATAATACACTTAGTTTATCCATTTATCTGACGGGTTGTTTCCACCTTTTGGCTATTTTGAATAGTGCTCCTATGAACATTGGTATATAAGTATCTGAGCCCCTGCTTTCAATCCTTTAGGAGTGGAATTGCCGGGTCAGTAAACCTCTGTTCCTTAACCTGTAAAATGAGAACTATATTGCCCCTGCCTGCCCTACAGGGCTGTTGCATGGTTATGATTTATCTATGGGATAGTATCTTGGCAAGGATCCTCGAACATGGCTATAGGAGGTGAAACGTATAAAGCCCTGGACAAGGACTGTGCAAGTGCTAGCTCTGCACTTTAGGTGGGCAAGGGATCTGGACTGTCACTTGCCCTAGGGGAGCAGTCTGAGCTCCAGCCTGTCCAAATGTTGCAGCAGATGTGGAAGCGCATCACCTAAGCCTGGGCAGGAATGTGGGAAGGGAGGCCCATGCAGGCCCTGAGCAGGCCCCTTTGAGGCAGAGGCCCGGCAGCACTGTGGGAGGAGCAGACGTGTAGGACCTGACTCTCCAGGCTTCCAATCCCCAGAGAAGGGCATAAAACACATGCAATCGAGGACTAGTTTTCTGCAGCCCTCTGATTGTCAGCTTCCGCAGCTAGCTGCACACTGGAACTAGTAGCACTTAATTTTTAGTGCTGTTGTGAGGATTAAGCAAGGTGGTTTTTGCTAAATCATTTGACGGCCCAAAACACTGTCAACAGTTGTGGTTGTTGAGGAACGTAATCGAACGTCAGAGTTGCTCACCAACCACTTGGCTGAGGACAGTGTAAGATGGGATGTAACTCTGGTGGCAGGATGCCTTGGGGACACGATGCTCACCTAGTGTCCCTCCACCCTCCGCTGCTCCTCCTTTTCAGCCTTCTTGACAGGCTTCTTCTTCTCCTCCTGGCCTCTAAATATTCGAGCACCCTGGAGCTCAGTCCAAAATCCTCTTTCTTTTCTGTATCACTCTAGATGACCTCAACCTCCTGAGGTATTAAATACAGTTTACACTTTCTGAATGTCTAACTCCAATCTGGACCTCTGCCTTGGGCTCCAGGCTCAGGCTCGTATATTCTGCTACCTAATGTCATGTTTCCTTGGATGTCGAATAGCTATCTCAAATTTAGGATTTTTGACTCCCAAATGCTTTTTCTCCTACTCTTATTTCCGTCTTCCCTGTTTTAGATAATGGCACTATCATTCTCTCACTTGCTCAGGCCCCAAATTTAGAACTCACCCTTGATCCTACATTACTCCCCACCTTTCAGATCCAATTCACCAGCATGTCTTGTTGGCTTCACTCTCAATATATATTCTGAATCCAATCACTTCACACCATCCCCACCACTGCCATGTTAGTCCAAGCCACTGTCTTCTCTCACCTGGACTGTGACAGGAATCTCTTTGCAGATTTCCCTTTCTCTACTCTGTTCTACTACAGTCTTTTAACCCAAGAGCAGCTGGAGTGCCCTTTTAAAAATGTGAAGCATGTCATGTTATATCCCAGCTCTCAATCCCCCAGTGGCTCCCCAGTATAACTAGAATAAAATTCATACTCATGACCTTATTTCAATGTTCCTTAACCTGGGTGAATTTTCCTTCCAGGGGATATTTGGCCATGTCTGGAGACATTTTTGGTTATCACAAGTGGAACGGGGGTGTGCTACTGGCATCTAATCTGGGTAGAGGCCAGAGAGGCTAGGCTGCTAAATATCCTTCAGTGCCCAAGACAATCTTCTCACAACAAAGAATTATCTGACTCAAGATGTCAGTAGTGCTGAGGTGAAAAATGCTGCCTTATATGTTTTCTGAACTGGACTCTGTCTCTCTGAATTCTTTTATCACTTCCCCCCTTGGCTGCTATGCTGTAGGCACAATGACCTTCTTGCTATGTCTTCAACATATTAACCTTGTTTCTACCTCAGGACCTTTACACATGCTACTGCCTCTATCTAGAATACTCCTACCCCCAGATTTTGACATCAATAGAATTTGCTCATCACTTATGTCTGCTCAGATGTCACCTCTTGATCATCTGAATCTAAACTATCTATCCCCATCTCCACCAAACCCTGCCATTGGTATCTTCTATCCCCTTATCCTTTACTTATTTCATAGTACTTAATTATAGTGTTTTCTTGGTTGTTATCTGTCTCCCCCATAAGAATAAAAGAATGGTTTTATATATGCTTTTTTTTTTTTTTTACCAAAAGGTCCCAGGGATCGAACCCGGGTCCCTCCATATGGGAGACGGAATCTCAACCATTTGAGCCACATCCGTCTCCCCTGGAATATAAGAATGAGAGCAGGGACTTTGTTGTGTTCATCAAGCACATTATCATATAATAGTGCTCAATCAGTATTTGTTGAATGAATGAGTGAGCAGTATGGCACAGACATGGACTACTATCAAAGGCTAAGAAAGGAGGAGCTCAGTGGGAGCCAGCATTTTGGGGAAGGCTTCCTAGAGGAGGTGTGACATGGGCTGCATGCCAGTTTTTGGAGTCCCCGCTCCTCCAGGTAAGCTGTTTGGCCCTGAAACAGAGCAGGGCTTTTGAGGATTGGATCCCTCTCAAGCATATATATATATATATATATATATACCTGGTGGCCATCCTGTGGGTTAGAGCCAGTTGGGGACATTAATATGTGAAAGAATAGAAAACAAAGCTAGAGAACTCAGGGTCCAAGATGTTTGGTTGAGGAGAGGAGCCAGGAGAGATGATGGGGAGAAAGACAGGAACAGGAAGGGGAAGTTGAAGCTTAGGGAGAAGGGAGGAACCTGGCAAGAAAGAGTGGCCATCTCCAGAGGGAAATCTTGGGATCAGCTCTAAAGGTAGTTCCTGGAGAAGGAAGGAGAAGGTCTTCTGTCATGAGTGTGCCAGGAGCTGAGTGAGGGGGCTCTGAGTTAGACCTGGGTAATGGAAAGGTGAATGAGGAGTAAAATCAAACCAAGCAAGACTGTGTCCTTATAAATTGGCACCATATGAGATAATTAGGAAAAGCATGATTTCGGGATGGTCTTGATTCCAATTACTCTGCCCCATCATCAGACATTGGGTTGTTGCTTCAGAGTGACTGCTTTAGGGGAACAGATGTATCTTAGTGGTTGAGTGCCTCCTTCCCATGTACGAGGTCCTGGGTTCAATCCCTGGTACCTCCTGGGAAAAAAAAAAAGAGTGACCACCACCTGTCAGGTGAGGAGTGGCATCCAGGCAGCCCCCAGTGCCATCTCACAATCATGATATTGATTTCCAGTTTTTGAAGCAGGTGGGGTGAAAGGGATGGAGTGAGTAAGGAAAGTCATGGATCATATTTCCAAGGACCCAGGATTTCAGGGGGAGCCCCCCAGTCCCGCATATACAGATCAGGGATACACGTGTGTAAGGAGGATGCTTGTTTCAGGAGGAGGGTGGACCGCCAGGTAGGGTCTGGTCAGGGTCTGTGCCCTCAGAGCCCCCCCACCCAGGAAACTTACTCATAGCTCAGTTTCATTTTGCGGCCTACATGACTCCATGAAATTAAGTGGCCAACACCTCCTTTTATGAGCCTGTTAAAGCTGGCCTACCCTAACACACCTCAGATGTAGACAGCTTACTCTGACCTACCAGAAATATCATTAGGCAACTTCACAAGGTCTAACGAGTGATATAATGGTGATGACATTCAGATGTGTTGGACTACCCTAATATCTAATTTCGACCTGACTCAGTCCGTAGAAATATGGATTTTCCCGCAGACGTCATCTCATAGCCACCAGGGCTGTGTACGTTGTAGGGGCAGCTAAGGCGATTTGAGGCTGTCTGTCACACAGGCCGGAAGTTGTAACACATCCCCACAGCTGACAATCCCTCCGTGCTTCCCGAGAGAGCTGCCGACATGGCACGTTGACTTTCAGGTCACAAAACCTTTTTGCCGATTTGTCACGGGTCTCCCTTCAGTCCTTAGGTCCCCCTTCTTGGTATACAGAGGTTTGACACTCTTATACTTCTACTCCATCGAAGCGTGATCTCTGAATCTTCATGTGTAATAAGAAATACATGGCCGGTAAACGCTCAGACTGATGCTTCCCCCATGGGCAAAGGTTTCTAGCAGCCATCAAGTTCTCATGGTTAGAAGGCAGGGAACCACCTATAGACGATGGATCAAGAAAAAGGATGCTCTTGGTCCTTCCCCCTTAGTAATTGTGTGACTTTGAAATAAATTATATAAACCCTCACTGATTCTCAGTTTCCTATACTGTAAAGTTGGAATGAGAACAATACTTCCCTGAGAGAGTAGTGATTAAATGAAATAATGTACGTAACACTTAGCACAGTGCATGGCACAGAAAAGCTGCTCAATAAATGGCAGCTATGTTCATATTATTATATATCTTGGAAAGTCAAATTTCAGGCTCCAGCCAATGACTCATGGAAATGTTTTAGAGCTTGAGGTCTTCATAAAGTGAGAGGGAAAAGGAGAGGAGTTTAATTCACATGGAAGAAATAACTATATGAGAAATGCAGAAGTTCAACGTCATATTATCACTGTGTGATTTACTGCTCATTTAGGGTTAAGCCTCAGTTAAGCCATTGCTAAAATGGGGCAATAACAGGGTTGCGGTGAGGATTATATTCAATAATGCTTACCAAGTGGCTAGCATAGCCCCAGGTACATAATCCTCAAAAATGTTTAGCTTTTTTGTTGTTAATACAACTTGTCCTCCCCGTGCTAGCTCCTCTGTCATCTCTTTACTCAGCTCAAGCTTCTGCGGAGACAGATCTGACCTGGGTCCCTAAGGCACTATTCCAGAATTTAGGCTGGAGCAGCCCTGCTCCCTCCCCACAGTGGTCTGTTCCTTTCACAGGACGGTTACAGCCAGCTCAAGATCACTCTCACAGCCTTCTGGGGACCATACCTTGATGCCTGCAGGTGGCTTTGTCACAAGTGAAGGCAGTGTCATGCGATGCACAGACAGGGGTAGAGCCCTGTCCTTCCTTACCACAGGCTCTCACCCCTTGTTCTAGGGTGGTCCCAAAAGCAAGGGAGGCATGCTCCCCAAAACGAACTTACTCAGGAACCAACAGAGGGCATAGGGGCCTGGGACTTACCTCTTAAGCACTGGCCCTCCCAGAAAGTGCTAGATTGGGACAGAAAAGAAATTCCGGAGGTTCTCTAACTTCTTTGGAGCCAGTGAGAAATACACGTAGGGTTGTCTCATTTATGATCAAAACTACAATTTATAAAATTTTTAGTGTCTTGAGGATGTTTCTGCCTACATGCTCCTAGCAAACAAATAAAAATGGAGCAACTTTCTGACTTCCCCAAAATTAATTCTTACTACAAAAGTGATGTCTGTCTTAAAACTAATTTTTCAGCAGGTATTACTGAGTACTCACTGTGTACATTGCACTGTTCTGGGCTTTAAAGGAAGGAAATTTAAGACTTTCACCTTCCCACCAGGGACTTATAATCTAATTGGCACTTGTTATTTCATGTTTAATTCCAAGGAAGACTTGAGCCGTTGGGAAAAAGAAGTGCTGGGATGAACGTTATACCATGGGGCTGGCTGTCAGATGGATTTTTCTATGATCCTGTGGCCTTGAACATGAAAAGGAAATGAAAACATTTCATTATAAGACTTTCTTCTCCCCTTCCTCATGTTGCTGCCATTTGCCCCTGACTTTCCACCAACACACACATACACACACACACACACACCACACACACCCCACATGCCCCTCCAACCCCCACACACCACACACACCCCACACAGCCCACATACCCCACACACACCACACACCCCACACACACACCACACACACCACCACACACCACCACACACCATGCGCACACCACATACCACACACCACACACTACACACCACACACTGCACACACCACACACACAGCGCACACACACACACTGAACATGTACCGCACACACACAGAACACTGCACCACACACATACACCACACACCACAATCACATACTCACACCACACACATCACACATGCACACAACACACACCACACACCACACACACCCTATACACCCCACACACACACCCCACACATACACCCCACCACACACCATGCACACACACAGCACATGCACCTCACACACACAGCACACACCACAATCACAAATGCACACCACACACATCACACTTGCACACCACACACACCACACACACACACCCTCCAAATACTACACACACATAGAATCCTAAAGTTAAAAGGCTCATGAGAAAACATTTAGTCCTTTTTTATAAATGGGGGTGGGGGAGGAAGCAAAGAAAGAACCAGACGGTTCGTGGATGGAGGGTCTTGTCTGAAATCACAGGGTTAGTATCAAAGCCCAGCTCAGACCTCTGCTCATTTCTTTCATTCTTTTTATCAACCAAAGTTAAGCACCAACTTTGTGCCAGGAGCTGTGCTAGGCACTGGCGACTCAATGATGGACAAAGAGTGCAAAGTTCCTTCTCTGATAGAGCCTATAGACTCATCAAGAAGACAGTCCATAGTCGATAATCACACAAATAAATGGGAAGTTTCCATTCTGATAAATGCCAAGAGCAAGAGTCCCTGGGCTGATAGGAGAGGGTGTGTATTCGGAGGCAAGGCAGGCTCTCTGGAGGAAAGCACATTTCATGTGAGATCTGAACAACAGGTAGGAGAAAGAGGAAAAATGATGCTCCAAAGAGAAAGGGAAGCCCTCTCCGTTCACCCACCCACCGCGGAGAACATTCAGACAGTGGTGTGCTGCGGCAAGCTCATACAGGCCCGCACTCGCCCCATCATGAGCTTCTCTTTCCAACCTCACGCTGGTGGCTTGAAATCAGCCGTGGTGGGAATATTTACACCACAGAAAGCAGTGGCTGCTACAGATCAGGGCTTCTGCCGCCCCCACCTTTGGAGGGCCATTGGCCAGCACACTGCAGGTTTCAGATATTCCACCTGCTTCCTAGCTGTGGGTTGTGAAAACTCTGCCCTAGGAGCCGAGTGCGCTGGCCTCCCTCGTGATCTCCCAAGTGTCTCTTCTCAGGAAGGCGCTGTCAACAAGTGACCTGGAACTTCGGGGCTGTTTATTTCAGACCCCGGGCCATCTGGCATCTCCTGGGCACTGGAGTATATCCCAACAAGTCAATGGCAAGCAGCTAAGAAAGAGCCCATTCTTTTGGTCCTCGTCACCCCTTTGCCATCTAATGATATTTATCAACCACCCACGCCGGCCCAGCTCTGTATGAGATGCTTGGCCAGGCAAATCCCAAGCCAGGCGTTGACCCCTCAGGAATGTGAGGTCTGGCTGAGGCTACTAGGCTGACATTGTTCTTCCTTAATAAAACTCAGGCTGCCCCGGCACAAGAGCCGGGGTCTGAAAGCCCGGCCGGGGTCACGAGGTTAGGAGGTAGCACTGCTGCGGTATTCACCGTCTGTTTCTAGGTGCAGAAAACGCCAGGCGAGTCAAGGTTCAAGCTCATATATGTATGTTTGGTCAAGTTTTACAAACAACTGATTCTGCTACCCTTGCATTCTCGTGCCCACCCTGGTTCTCAGGAATAGACGTGCCAGACGGAAAAGTGAGTTTTGAGTTTTCACAAAGACTGGCGGGAAGCAAGAATGGGCAGCTCTTCCAAAGATGGGGATCTGGCAGGGGAAACACCCATGTGTCTGTGTGCAGTGTCTGCTGTGCATAAGAATACAAAAGGAAACAGTGGCTCTGGAGGGTGGTGCAGGATGAAGCAGTGAGGCAGGACTGTCAGGTGGAGGCTCTTGCTGGAAAAAAAAAACAACAATAGCCATGGGGTCTGGTTGGGAAGAGAAGCTGGGCACCCTGATGGACTGAATTTCTTTCCCCTTGGTCATATCCCAGCTCCTGGAAGGGAGCCAGTGACTTGCACACTTGGCCCCATACTGGAAAAGGCACCCCGTTTGCTGCGAAAGTGCAACCATTTACTGTGCTGGCCTCTAGTCTAGATATGAAAGCTGGTGAAACCAACAAGTCTCCCAGCCAGGTTTCTTCAAGCATGAACATGCAGAGTAGAGTTGGAGGAGTCCTGTAAAGTCACCGAAAATTATCTTCCCATAGCCCCACTATAGGTAGCACGACTTGGGCAGTGAGTCTCCAGGGCCCTTCCACCCAAAAGCAAGAACGGAGAGTGGTTGGGACAGCATTGCCAGCTCCTGACACCTAGTCTTGAATTCACCTCCCAGGTTATCAAGCTGCACATGATAAGGAAGAGGGAGAGGTTCCAAAGAGGGGTGTCATTGGGAAAGTCGGCCTAGCAGGTGGGGGAGGTAGAAGGACAACTATTGGAAGGTTCCATATGTTTAGAGTTCAGAGGAGACAACAAAGGAGAGGGGGGTGGCTGAAGTTCACGGATGTTATAGAGGGGAAGTTTGGCTCAGGACCACCCACCCAGAGTAACTCAGGCAGAAGGTGGGTGGGCAGGAAGGTGGCCCTCAGCTGTCCTGGGGCTCTTCTACACCTTGTGTCCTAGAATGACGGCCTGGTTGGCACTGTTCAAATTCTGTTCCTTTTCCTGACACGGCTTTGGAGCCCGTGGTTGTTCACTGACCCTTCTGGCAAAATGCGGTGATCTGGAGTGTCCTGGCCTGGACCCTGAGCTAGAGAGAAAGTGTGGAGGGGACGCTCTGTCCAGGCATCCATCAAGGGGCTAAATGGGGTCTCTGCTCACCAAATCATCCCCCTGGCATGGAGCTGCAGCTGCCTGTGGAAAGGACACCTATTTTTATTTTTTTATTATTATTTTTAAGAAGCTTTAGATTACATAAATGTTACATAAAAACTATAGGGGATTCCCATATGCCCCACTCCCTCCTCCTTCCACACTTTCCCACATCAACAACAACCTTCCTGAGTGTGGGACATTTGCTAAATTGATGGACACATAATGAAGCATTGCTACTAACCATGTTCTATGGTTTACATTCTAGTTTACACTCTGTCCCACACAATTTTGTAGGTCATGACAAAATATATAATGGCCTGTATCTGTCATTGCAATGTCATGCAGGACAATTCCAATGTTCCAAAAATGCCCTCATATTATACCTATTCTTCCCTCTCCCTCCCCTCAGAATCTCTGGTGGCCACTGTCTTTACATCAATGATAAGAATTCTTCCATTGCTAGAATAATAAGTCTATAATAGAAAAATAATAAGTCTACTTTAGTCCATTGTTCATTCCCCAATCTTGAGGATTTGGAGATGGCGATGCCCACTCTGCTTCTAATTGAGAGGGGGCCTAGGTCCCATGGGGCAGGACACCTATTTCTAATTTGCACAAAGGCCCGGTCTGGGCTAGCCCCACGGAACAGAAGGGAGTCCCAGAGAGAGGATGGAAATCCCAGGAGAGGGGAAAGGCATGGGCCGTGGGGTCAGGGGAGAGAAGGGGAGGCACTGGGTACCTGCTTCAGCATGTTGCCTGGAGCCACCACGGGGTGATGGGTTTCCTCTGCTGAAAGGCATGTGGCCCGAAGACATTGAAATAATTAACTTGTTAATGTTATTATGCTCATTGTCTAAATATTGTTAAATAAAACATCTTTATTGCTGATAATTATCCAACATTACAGTAAACACGGGACTCCTGCCAGCAGCAGGGGTGTATTTCCAGTTCTATAGCGATGGCTCCAGTGTTTACGCTGCCGCCACATGATTCCCCGACTGCGGTCCCCGGCACACGGCCGACGCAGTGGGAGCTCCTTATCATTCCCAGGTGAAGCACGCTCGGATAAAGAGCAAATTATTCTTTGTGGTCAGATCCCAGAATATGTGGGTGACAAACACAGTGGCATTGTTTCCATGAGCGAATCTTGTTTTCCATATGTGGGAGGAATTCCAGACTTGAGAATTCTGAACCCAGACTTCATCGTTTTTGTGTTTTGTTTTGTTTTTTCTAATTGAGACCGCACAACTAATGATGAAGAACAATACCAGCCTGGCTTCTAAGCTCCAAAAGGCTCTGGGTCAGAACTTGACCTCCATGGGGATTGGACAGAGTCCAACAGCAACTACTGTCTTCTGTTGTCAAGCGGGACCATGAGCTCCACGAGACCAACTTTCCATTGGCTGCTGGAGCATGGAGGCAGAGCAGATGTGCCTGCCTGCTTATGCACTGTAGGATGGAGCTACTCTCCAGCTTATTGAAATCAGATGCACGGCACTTGAGTTACCCCTCAGAGCTGCCCTGCAAACAGATGGCAGCTCCACGCAAGTGCCATTGCATTGGAAAATTACAAGAGCCATGAATCCGTCTCGCCTCACCCCCATACAAAACCACTTTTAACCAACTGGGCAACAGAAAGACCCTATCTCATTACCCATTTTGAGGGGTTAGGTCAAAAAGAGTACTTCTAGATAGTTAAAGTAGTATAAAAGTTTTAAATGACATAGACAATTCTGGAAGGATATACACCCAAATGTTAACAATAGTTAACTCTGATAGGTGGAATTGAAATTTTTTTTTTTTTTATTATGGCATTTCTGGAATTGTGCATAGTTGTTGGAGAAAATTACACTTAATGTCCAAGTAGCATTCAACTTGTCATAAACAAATTCTGAGGTTATGGGGAAATCTCTTTTTTTTAATATGCAATATTCTCCAAGAAAAATTCATCTTAAAATGCTAGCTGGTTAGCAAACTATTTCAACTGCTTCACAAATGAATTCTGAGCTAAGCTATATTGTATTTCTTTGAGATTTTCTAGGTTAAAGTTATATAAGCCAGGTAAGCCATTACATGAATGTGAGTTTGTTGCTCAGTTGATTTTTCAGATTTACCTAATCAAACATATATAGTCTCAGTTTCCTCATTTGCACGAAAACAAACAACCTTACTCATAGGACTACTGTCAGCATTAAATAAGATAGTCCATTTAAAGTTTTGTCACAATACCTGGCACATACTAGGTATTTGATAACTTTTTGCTATCATTAGCTTTATAGATATGGATTTCATTTTATTTATTTTCTTTCAAAGATGAAATCAAGCTCTGTGAAATATAAGTGGGCAAATGAGCAGATATGAATTGTCTTATTTTCTGAATTTACCTGAGATGTGAGTGTGAAACCAATCTCTAAGGCCCCCCTCAAGTCTTCCATCCTCCATTAGCTCTTAGATCTCTTCTGAGCCACCATTCCAGATACGGCTCATTCCAGCCAAGTTAAGCCTCAAGAACCCATTTTCTCCCACTCTCTTTCTTACTGCATTTTTCACTGCTTTCATGGTCCCTTTCTGAATCGTCTCAGACCTCATTAACATAACCTGCTCTCCATGGATCCCACATGCCTCTCCAGGTACCGTCCCATTTCTCTGCCCCTTTACCACAAAAGTCTCATGAAGAATTGTGTTTCTTTTGGCACTTCCTCTTCTCCTGTTCTCTCTGAGCTCACTCCAGTCAGGTTTTGGAACAACAACCCTTCCTCCACGTCAACTCTTCCTCCACGTCAACCCTTCCTCTACGTCAACCCTTTCTCCACGTCAACCCTTCCTCCACGTCAACATCGCCAATGCCCTCAGCATCGCCAGTGGGAAATTCTCAACCTTCATCTTACTCAAATGCCTGATGGCAGTTGACACAGCTGATGGCTTCATCTTTCATAGATAGGTGGCTGGGTATCCTGGGTTGCCCACGACAGTCCTGTTTACACTGCTGTCCTCATGGGATTATCAGTGGTGCTTCTTTTCCCTCTCAAAAATGTCCTTGTTTAATCAATAAACTACGTGGCCATTCTATTTTTTAAAGATTTGTTTTGTTTCTTTCTTTCTTTCTTCCTCTTCTCCCCACCCCCACTGTTTGCACTCGCTGTCTGCTCATTGTGCTCTTTGTGTCTGCTCATCTTCCTTTTTTTTTTAGGAGGCACTGGGAACTGAACCCACAACCTCTCATGTGGGAGGGAGACACCTAATTGCTTGAGCCACTTCCTGCTCCTTGCTTTTTGTGTCGCTCATTGTGTGTCCTTGTTGTGTCATCTCATGGCATCATCTTGTTGCATCAGCTTACCGCATCAGCTCACTGTCTTGCTCATCTTCTTTAGGAGGCACTGGGAACCAAACCTGGAACCTCCCTTGTGGTAGGTGGGCACCCAACTGCTTGAGCCACATCTGCTTCCGCCATCCTATTCTTGAAGTGCTTTATTTGGTGCCCCCAACATCACACTGCCATATTTTTCTCCCTTTCCAGTTTCTTTTAGAGATCATCTCCCTGACTTCTAAGTGTTAGGGTGTCTTAGGCTCCCTCTTTCATCAACTTTTCATCTTTAGTTCACTCCTTGCCTAGGTGACCTCACCCAATTGCATGGTTTTAATTACCATCTATTCACTAATATTCCCAGTTTATATTTATAGACCTTGACCTCACCCCTTGAGTCAGGATTTCTATATTCATCTGCCTAGTCATATGTCCAATAGGGATCTCAAACTTAACATGTCCAAAACTAAATTCTTAATTTCTTTCCTTCAAATCTGCTCCCCCCATGCTCTCCATCTCAGTAAACCATACCTCCACCCATCTGGATGCCAAAAGCTTTGGATGACATCCTTTATTCTTCCCTTCCCCTCATTTTTCTGTATCACAATCCATCAAGGAATTTCTATTGGCCCTGTTCCTTCAAAACACAACTCATTTACTATGTCCTCTCACCTGCCTACATTTCCATCCCAGTCCAAACCACCATCACCTCTTCCCTGGATTATTGCTGGAGCTGCCTCATCAATCTTCCTGTTTCTACTCTTGGTCCCCATTGTACATGCTCAGCCAGAGTGTTCCTTTTAAAATATATCAGGTCACCGCTTACCTGCTCAAAACCTTCTATTGGTTTCTTATGTCCCTCAGAGTCCTTACTTGGGCCCATAAAACCCTATAAGTGCTGGCCCTGGTTGCCTTTCTCTATCTTCCAGTACCCTCCCCAGTGATCACTCTGCCCCAGCCACAGGAGCGTTTGCAATTTGCAGCCAAGCATGTTCCTGCCTCAGGACCTTTACACTAGCCATCCTCTCTGCATGGAATGTTCTTCCCACATTTCTGCATCGCCCTCTCCCACACCTTATTCAGGTCTCTTTGTAAATATCACCTTGTCAAAAAGACCTTCCCTGACTGTGCAATCCCAAACAATACTACCCCAACTTGTAGCTGCAAAACCTCTACCATGTTTTATTTTTCCTAGCACTCATCGTTAATTGACATCTTGTTGGTTAGTTGTTGTTTCTTTTCCATCTACCCGCCTCCTACTAGAATTTAAACTTCTTGAGAGCAGAGAACTTTTCTGTTGTATATGCCCAGTATCTAGAATAGTGTCTTGGCACATGGCAGGCACGCAATATCTATTTGATGAAGGAGCGAATCGACAATATACGTTCACTCTGTGTTTCAGTTTAGTTGTTTGTGTACTTATCTCATCACTCCCACTAGACCAGTCTTCCTCACCCATGTAATTCCCATGATTCCTAACGTGGTATCTCTGCGTGGGTCAGGTGCTCAGTACCTGTTGGTTGAATTAAATGGAACAATTGCCAAGCCCTAGCCACGATTATGGGATTTAAATTCAGTTAATAACATCTGGTAGGGGCGTTGTGAGCAAAGAATTTGTTGCTATTTCTGGAGATGGTCCCAGTATTTCATTAGAACTTGGGCAGCAAGTCTGGGGAGAGGTAGCAGCACAAATAGAGCTTTGTCTGATGGAGAAAACAGTGAGGTGCAGTCACAGTCAGAGATGTTTGCAGCAACCTTTGCCAGGCCTGAGCATTCAGAGCCAAACTCTGAGAGAAGATGGCAGAAGCACATGGGGCCAAAGGGTTGATTGGGTCTGAGCCAGCAAGGTCATGAAGTCTTCCTTGGCATGGAAGGGACTGGCTTATGTGCACCACAGAGCCATGTAGACAAACCATGGTGAGTCAGATGCACCGAGGTTTTCGCTCATGTCTGATTCTGCTGCACTTCTACAGAACCAGACAACTTTGTCCCTCAATTTTGAAACAGTATCCATTTGTTTGAGATCCATGCCATCCTCAGGATCTATGCCCCCAGGCCTTGCTCTAGGTGAGGCTGAGCTCTAATGTGGTCTTTCCAACAACTGGCTCCTTTGGGAGGAATCCAGGTGTGGCCCAAATTATTAAAACTTGGGCTGGAACACGACACAGCGTACTAGGAATCATTTTACAAATTTATCTTAAAATCAAAGCTACTTGCGAAAAAATAAAAAGGACTTGGCTCTGAGTTCAACGTTTCCTCGGGCTCAAATGTTGAAAAAGAAATAATTCACAAAATGTGTCACCGTGTATATTTTCTCCTGATGGCAATAGAAAGTTACTCAACTCCACAGCTCACAATCAAATTTTTTCACTGCCTTGCTTTTAATAAAAATCTTTTGGAATCCGGAAGACTTGTTTAAAAAGTTGATCAGAAAAGGAAAAGAAAATTGTGTATTGGAAAGATTTAAGGTCATTTCTTTATTATATAGTAAAGTACCAAAAGGAAAAGGTTTTAATAAGGTAAAGAAACACTGAGATGGGTATTTTTGCATTTTTCGTGGGTTGGTGCCCATAAGTGAGCCTTAAACTTTGAAATCATGCAAGGAAACCTACCAAAATCAAAGCAAGTGCAGATTTACAGGAAAACAAACAACAGCTGTCCCAGATCATCTAGGGCTTCTGGGGCCAGCAGTCTGCCGAGAATTCATCAAACCCAATTGAGCAGTTCAGAGCGAAAGACATTTAAAAACCCAGAGTACAAGCCCATTGGGGATATTAAAAAAAAAACTCATCCAAATTTAAAAAAAAAGTGCATCCGAGGCCTCAAACCATTACAACAGGCCAAAGCAGGAGTTTCTAAACAGAGATGCAAAGAGACCACTTGAGAAAGCTACTTAAGTAAGGCATAAAAATGTATCCAGTGTCTTCCTTCATTCACACCTGGCTTAAAGGGACAGAACTTTCTTTTATCTGTCTCTAGACACTTCACAAATCACAATTTTATGGCTCTATTATACAGGTTTTCAAAGAATTGATCAAAAAGCCATTTTCTTTGGAAGATTTAGACCAGTTATTTTCAAGTTGAATTCCTTGGTATATTGCTTCAGATTTGTGTTACCAAGTGTTCAGTAAAAATATTCCTATGGTCAAATAAGTTTGACCCCCAATAAGTGAATCCCTCTTTGAGATTCTCGATGTGCACTGGCCTATGGAAAGTTCTAAATAAAGAAAGCTGTCTCTTTTTCATTTCTTAAAATTTATTTTAAATTTATTTTTATTATTAAAAAAAATTTTTTTTTTCTTAAATGAAACATAAAGCTGTATCTTAACCCAACTGTTCCCAAATGCATTTGACCATGGAACCCTTCTTTTGCCAAACCTCTTTTAACATCTCAGGAGTAGGAAACATGGGTTTAGACATTACTGTTGACTTTGATGCCAAGATCAAGGTCCACTTCCTCCACAAGACTTTCCAGACCATATTGAGGTCATTCATTCATTTATTAAGTGGATATTTATTAGTTGACTTGTTCAGGCCAGGCTCTGGCTAGAAACTAAGGCAATTACAAAAAAGAAAATGTCAGGGTTCCTGCACTCTGGAAGTTGTCAGTGTAGTAGGAGAGATAAACATGTAAACAATTATCTATAATCTCATGTGACACAAGGTTTTTTTGAACCCTGTCATTACTGACAGTCCATACAATATACTTTAGAAACCAAGTTGTTTACTGAATATTTTCTGCGCACTTGTCTTATCCCACCCCACTCCCCCAGTATTGTTTATTACTTAAGGGCAAGGCCTATGCTTAATATTCATCTATTATTCCTATAGCACCTAGCACAGGCTAACCAATGAATACTGGTTGATTAAAGACTACACTAGATGATCCCTTGAGTCCTTTCAGTTTTGCAGTTCTAAGAATCATTCTCAGATATTGGTACCATCTTGTGCCTGCAAAAGCAGAGTGAAACACAAAAATATTAAATAATTCATTAGCTCCAGTTGTCCAGGGGTCCTCTTAATGCCATAGAAGTAACAAAATCAACACATTCTGTCCCTCCAGATAAACAAGCCACAGCAAACCAAAAGCGTTTTACTCTCTGCTTGTACACACAGTTAATGTGTTAAAACTCAGCCATTTGACCTTGTGTTCGGAGAACAGCCAAGTTTCTGATTTTATATATGGGAACCCTGGGAATCAAATGAATGTTTAGCTATTCATTGTTGAATTTAATACAGATTAGGGTTAGCCACAATTGGTAACACTTGAGGAGTTGTTAATTTCTTGCTGGCAATTCCACTGTAAACTCCCTTCATAAATTTCCGATTTAAACTTGGCATTGTTGTCCAGATTTTATATACATTTATTTGATGTACATATGCTGAGTGTTCTAATTGTATGATCAGTAAACATGTAGTCTCTCAGATGCTTTATGTATTTGAGAATTGTTCAGAGCCATAGAAACTTAATTTCATAAGTGAATTTAGTGGGGATAAATTATGATATGGCAGGATTTCTGAATCTCAGCACTACTGACCCTTGGGGCCAGATAATTCTTTACCGCGGGCGGCTGGCCCATGCATTTTAAGATGTTTAGTAAGACCCTTGGCCTCTCTCTATTAGATGTCAGTAGCACCTCTTTCTCCCCCTTTATGACACCAAAAATGTCTCCAGATATTGCCAAATGTCCCCTGGTGGAGGCAAAATCACCCCCAGTTGAGGATGACAGGTGATGAAAGAACCACGGGTGATTAAAGTCAGTTCTAAATTCATTTTGTGGACTATCAGTTCATCTGTGCCCAGAGAATGAAAAGCAGCACTTACTGCCCCTTTGAATGTGATATTCTGTCCTCTCTCTGGACTGTGTGCCCTGGGACAAGTTACCTGACCTCTCAGTCTCAGTTCCTTTATCTGTACAATAAGCGAATGGCTGTTTAGCCCACACGTGATCGTAAGCACGAGCAAGCCGCACACTGAAAGCACCTAGGATGATGCCTGGCAAGTAGCAGGCACTAGTGAATGTTCGTGGTTCTCTTCCTCCTCCTCCTCCTCTTCCGCCCCTCCTCTTCCTCCCCTTAACCTTTCTTCTCTAGCCCCTTTCCCCAGCACCTGGGATGAACACAACCAAATTAAATCCACTACAAATGGCTTGGTGGTTTCTTTCCAAATTTTTCTATCTATAGCACAGATAATCAGAAGCTGACATTATATCCAAACCTTATGTGAGCTTTGGACAACAGAACAACCTAAGGCAGCAAACAGATAAAAGAAAACCTGAGTCCTCAACTCTTTGCATTCAACGCACAAGAATTTCTGTGTATCAGGAGTGCATCTACACAAATAGAAACCATTCATCAGTTTTTTATTCTCTAATCAACTTGATAAGACCGTCCTTTGAATCGACAAAAGGAGCTGCTCATAGGCTGAGCATGTCCCCTATCCACACCTCCCCGAGGTCAGTACATAAACCTGGGGGCTTAGACTGAGCCATTGTAGCAGAAAGAAACAGCCCAGGGCAGGCACTATCGGGATTGTGAAAACTAACATGAGAACGCATCTAAGTCCTAAACCTGAAGCCTTTACAGAAAGGACATATGGAAAAGCTTATGACTTTATTTTCATTCTAAAGGCATTACAATAACATTATGAACCATTTGGAAAATGGAGGAGGAGAGTAGGAGATCTCCCAAAATTCTACCACTCAATACCACTCTCTTCATTTTTATTTATTCTCCTCTGGGCCTGGTTCCTAGGTACACGTGATTTCCCTTGGTTGTAATGATTCCACATCTATTCTTCTCTAATCTGTTTGACCCCGCTTCACATTGTATCATAAGCATTACCCTTGTTCTCATTGTCTTCACAGTTTTCCTATTTAATAACTGCCTAGAAGTTCTTGGAAAAGATTTTCCACAAAATCTTAAAGTTAATTATCCCTTTATGGAAGAATATTTGGCTTCTGATTTTGCCATTCTAAATTATCTAGCAAAAAAAGTAAAAGGCATGAGAATGAGTTTTTCTTCTCTCTGGATTATTTTCTTAGAATAAAGTAGGATTAATAGGTTAAAAAAACAACAACAATGGCTATTTCTACAGTGTGAAATACAATATTGTCAAGTTATTTTAAAATATATTATTCTGATTATAAAAGCTATTTATGACTTATTATAGAATACTTAGAAAATAAAAGTATATACAATAAAACAAAAATCACCCATAAGTCTTTAACTCTACTACTGCTAACATTTGCTATTATTTCCTTCCAGTCTTTTTCCCCCTGTGCTTGACCTTAATACATGCATCTACCTAAAATTATTTTATCATAATATTGGCAAGACTTGGCTTCCTAAATAAGCAGTTATATACACTGTACTAGCCTCACTAGTACAGATGTGCTAGTCGGCATAACAAAGGGGCCTTGGTAGAGTTGGTGTCAGAGTCAGTGGCTTTCACTTGAGGATAAGGGGAATGGCCTCAAAGTAAAGCAAAGACAGTGAGGCCAGTGGTCAGATCTTCTCATTCCCCTGCATGGAGTGAGTTCAAAGCTTAGCATCCTCCGGGCGAGAATGGAAAGCCACTATTCATGTCATCCCTGGAAAGTCAGGAGGCCAGCAGCAGCTGGCGTTGGAAATAGAAGAGAGCTTTGCGGTTGTCCAGACCCGGTGCCCCTAGCCATGGCTGTGTGCCCCCAAATCACCTCAACACAGATCCCCAGGCCCCTTCCACATCTAATACACCATCTGCGAAGGTGGGATCCGGGCACGTGTATGTTTCAAAGGCTTCCTGGGTTTAAGAAACACTGACAAACCAGTGCATCTGTTCTTTCCAAGGGGAAGCCGAGGCTCCTAGGATCCCCTTTAATTTTTTTCTGATTCTTTGGGGTTACCAGCAAGCAGGGAGAGGATCTCAGGACTGATGGGTGGCTCTGGGGCTGTCACCATTATTTCTGTACACCCAGCAGCCTTCTGTTAAATGCCATCTATCTGCCCTCCAGGTAGAGCCCAGGCCATCTCATGCAGGGGCTCCATTCTAAAGTCAATGACTATATAAGAGGACTGTGAAGCACAGCCAGATTTACCTTTGAAAACCCCATAGGAAGGTTCCATATCGTAAAACAACATGGTGCCTCTCAAGAAGTCCAGCCGCCAGTTTTTCCTCCAGTGTGAGAACAGATCACTTTCTCTTTGGTTGAGCACTAGATGATGTAGTTGGCTTCCAAAGGGACCCTACTGTATAAAAAATACCAGTCTTTAAACCTGAAACCACAGACAGCCTCGCAGAGTGAGAGATCAATGGGAACCTACACCAACTAAAGAATGACACATTCAAGTCTCCGCCTCAAACGCTCATTGGGTGGAAGAAATCAAAGAATCACCCTCACTATTTAAATTGTTCCTCACTCTTTCCCTTCCTTGCTTCCTCACTCCCTCCTTTAATTTTTTTCTGATTGCTTATAATCAGATCTGTGACTCATGACTACTCTTGTAATAATACTAATTCACCCAAACACTGCTTGTGACAGGGAATTCTGCTTTCAAAGGCAGTCTGTTCCTTTTGCTAAATATTGTTAGAAACCTCATGTTGAGGTCCAATTCTGCCCATCCATCCCAAATGTGTCCCCAGGAGCAGTGGACAGCAGTTCCTCTCCCTCTCCCTGTGGAAACTTTCCTGAATTTGTAACACCCCTACTTCATCTGACCATTTTTGTTATGGTGTGGTTTCTACATGCCTCGCCTTCCTGGTTTGCCTTTAAAACTTGCAGCATTGAGGCGAGAAGGACTGTGGGTCTTGGGCAGAGTGTGTGGTTTCCCTCAGCCCACTCACTGACCAATTGAGCAGAGTGACAGGAAAATGGCAGTGGCGCAAGTGGCATGGTGGCAGCATGTCCCCAAAACAGCCTCTCTGGCTCCAGCTCCAGTGCCTGCATCCCAGATTTACATGTGGCACCTGGTGAGGCAATGATGCAAGCCCAACTGAAATCCAAGTACATCATCCTTTAGCTGTGTTTGTATCTGATTTCAGGTTTTATTAATGACAGAGGATTTGATTAAACAAAGGTTACACTGTAACCAACTCCAGCTGGATCCTAGCATCAATGGGAAACCCCAATTCCCCTAATGTTGTCCTTTTGTCCTTTCTACTCACGATTTCTTTTTCCAAAGCATGTTCTCTGAATCTGAAAATGGTGAAGTCATTCAATCTCATTTATTTTAAGGGTCTGTCTGGCACACCCAGCACAGCAGCCCTGCGATAAAAGACATTTGGGTTGGAGATGTTGTGTACCCTGGGATGTGGCCTTATCCTAACCTATGGAATGAAATCACTGTATCATTCTTCCAAGGCAATGTTATCCTTGGGTTTGGGCTCGGATTTGGAATTTTTCCAGCAGAACTCATTGTCCTCTAATAGAGTGTGACTTGAAGCAGCATCAGGGATATCTTGTAAGGTTACCAGAAGCTGGATCCGTGAAATTTGGGTTCTTTTCAGGGAGTTGTTGCTAATTGGAAATGGCAATGATTACCTATTCCTTGACCTTTTTCTGTAGGGACATCTAAGAACCACATCTCCCCAGCACAGGCTGAGGATGGTGAGATTGTTGGTGATTTTTGTGCAATTATTTCTTGCTCCTCCCTAGAGCCAAGGTGGAGTTCACCTTCAAAGTCCTTTCTCAATCTCCGTCTCTTTCTCCCATGCCTCCCATTTTGTTCTTTCCCTGGTTTCTTTCTCTGGTTACTCTTCCCCTCCCAGCTACTGCTTCTTTTCCCTTTTGTCGTCCTCCCCACACTCCTTTCTCTTTGCCCACTTTTTCTCCTTGGCCCTCTCTCTCTCTCCTTTCATTTACCATCATTGCTCTCTTTCTCCCATACCCCTCCTTCTCTCTTAACTGAATCTTACTATTGTTTTGTCTTTCTCTTTCCACTTTTTAGGCTTCCCTCTCCCTCTGTGATGATGTCAGGTTTCTTACCGGTAGGGAAACTCCCATCTCACTTATTTTGTCCCAATGCGAGCAGGTGCTGGCCGGGGCTGAGTCAGGCTGCTCAGGACTCATTCATTCATGCTACAAAAACTCGTCAAGCTCCCAGCTGATGGGAAACACAATAAGCATTTCTCCCTCTGTCCCTGACCTGGGCTCAGCCCCAGTCCTGCCCCTAACTGGAATCAGCCAAGGCCGTCTTCAGTGCCAGCGTTAACTCCAATCCCCCATGGGCCCTGGTGGGGACAGGGCCATTGCTCACTGGTGAAGAGCCCGCTTCTGCCGGGGATTGAAATGGGACCTCATTTTGTGGGAAGCTGATGCTCAACCAACCACTAAACCACATCGGCTTCCGTGAGTTGTTTTTTTTTTTTTTTTTTTTTTTTTTTCATTTATTTGCTTGTTGTTTGTTTTTAGGAGGTACCAGGGACCAAACTCAGGATCTCCCATGTGGGAGGCAGGTGCTCAACTGCTTGAGCCACATCCGCTCCCTGGCCTCATCTCTTTTAAAGGGAGTTTCTGGAGGCAGTAGGCTGGTGGGCGAGAAGGATTTCCAGATTTTAACTCCAGAGCACGAAGTGTAAGCTCTAAGCTGTTGCGCACCGAACAACATGATTCCTAATATTAAACCATCTACTTAATTCAATATGGCAAACAGAAGGAGGTGCTTTCTATTTTGGCTCGTGGCCTGTTTTGCAAAGTGTAAGCTTTTTCTTCTTCTAGGAAAAGGCCATTTCACCTGCTAGCAATGAAAGCAACTGTCTGCCCTAAAAAAAAAAAAAAAGCTTCCTCTTCTTTGCCTTGTGACTCACTTCTCTTATATGAGGCACTCACTGCTGAGAACATGAAACCTGAATAATTAAACCCTGATTGAGTAATTCACATGCGTGCACTGGGGAACAGTCAACAGTTCACAAATTGAATCCACTTCTGAGTGATCATCCACAAGGACCCTTGACATTCGATCTCTTTGCTTTTCTGCGTAGTGTTTATTGCTTACTACTCACCCCTCAAACCAAAATCATCACTTGGTAATTTCTTGTTTTAGAAAGTGACAAACAGAGCAGGCAGAGAAAACACTGTATACTTTGGACTAAAACTGAAATCATTAGGGTAAGTTTCTATTCTTGTCAACTGGAATCTTACTCTGGTTCTGATTAAGCTCAACAAAGATATTATATTCAATGCTTTCCTGTAAATGTATGAGATGGTTTTCTATTGCATGTCCATGAATGGAAATATTAACAGACTCCACTTGGCTCCACCAGCCTCTGGCTTGGTCTTCACGCCCAAAACACCAACCAGTAGAAAATCACATCCTAGTCCAGAGTGCATAGTTCCTGCCTTACCCATGGTTTTTCTTCATGGACTCAGTATTAAATCTTATCCAGAAAATGGATGCAAGTAATTTTAGTAGCTTTCTAACTTTTATGCATTGCTCTGTAAGGAAACAGTGTACATTTAGAAATATCTCTTTTCCAAAACCATATTTCTATCACAATAGTGGGCCCTTCCAAAAACTATTTCTTGAGGATATAGTATTCCAGCAAGGAGGGAGTATGGTTTAGGGGTCTGCTTGCAAACAATGTGAGCCCCATGGCCAGTAAATAGAGAAGTCTAGGTATCTATACATTAGAAAACCAGCTCTGGATTTAGCATATGCCTCTGAGAACTTAAAATTCCTTCCTTAAAAGCAATTAAATTAAAAGCACCAAGCAGATGTAGCTCAGCGGTTGAGTGCCTGCTTCTACTACGAGGTCCTGGGTTCAATCCCCAGTACCTCTAAAAAAAAAAAAAAAAAAAAAAAGAATTAGGTAAATTCGAAATAGAAAATAGACAGATTTTCACCTACATATTTTCCATATCTCAGAAGCAGAAATCTGCCCTCAAAATAAAACCTAGGGGACAAAACTCACTCCTTTGGATAGTTTCAGGTAGAGTAAGAAAGTAAGGTAAGGAGTGGACCACAAAGTGGGTACCTGTGGTGCCACCCACTAAGCAACGTAACCTTGCACTTCCCCGCTTCACCACTGAGTTGAAGTTTCCTCATCTGGGAAATAGGGATGCTACTGACCTCAGAAGATGTTTTATAACTATTAAAAAATACAATATATAGAAAGTCCTTAGAATGGTGTCTGGCACATAAAATCCAATGCATGTTATTTATCATTAATGGTAGTAATTGTATTCACTTCTAACTTACAGTTTATATTAACAATGCATTTAACAGCTATTTCATCATATCATATTACTTTGCATTTAATTTTCCACCTAAAATATAGGTGACTGTTCTCATCAGTGCCCCAAAGATGAGAGGCCTGGGGGAACTCTTTGGGGGATTTCTATCCCATCCCGTGCTCTTCCCCCATGCCCAAATCCAAATTTCCAGTCTTGCATACTCACCCTAGTAGCCCAGAAGGAAGAAGCTCCCCACTCAGGCTCAATGAGTATCCGAGGAAGAAGAGCCCCAGCAAGCTGGCCAGGCCTTCTCCTGCCAGAGCTGGGCCCTCCAGCCATCAGGGTGGAAGGGTCAGGAGAGAGCCATACTCAGGGCTGGGCTTTAACTCTCTGGGAACTCCCCTCCTACAAGCCGGAGCCAATCCCTGCAGTGGAATTGGACTCATCAGAGTAGTACCTCCTTCTAGAGGCTGAGGGGAGGGGTCAGAAAGAACTTTCCCTCTCTCTAGAGGCCTAAGCACAAAGTTCACTTGTGCTCAGATATGAAGAAAGGGAAAAATTCAAAGTGGCCTTGCAAAACTTGTGTGCTTAGCCCTAATACATTGCATCAGGCACATGGAAGAACCTGCCTCGTTTTAGAGGACCAAGGTACATAATTGCTAATTGCCTTTGAGAATATGTGTGTGCATGTATGTGTAAGGTATGTGTGTACCTATATATAAATGGCCTTGCAACAGTCATAGATATTCCTCTTTTGAGATAATTTAAATATTTAACAGGATCTAAGCTGATAAATGTTGCCATCTTTATCATTGGAAATATAAAGTGTGACAAAAAAAAAAAATCTCAGGTGAAAGAAAAAAACAGCTTCCAGAATGAATGCTAGTTGGAAAAACAGTATAATGGAATTTTCTGGAAATCAAGAATATTGACTTGGTCTAGACCCAGCTCTTCTCACTACAGTGGGGAATATATAGATCTAAATGATTTATTGACGACTCTGGAAGAGACTAAGTGACCTCCAGGCTTGGCTCTCTTCTGGTTCTGCTGATTCTCTTAATGGCCTAAGAGGAGGCATTGGAACACATTGGTCAGACTACCAGGACTCCAAAAAGTCCTTCAGTACTTTGGAGAATAATGGTGGTGGTGGTGATGAGAGAGAGTTGGGGGAGAAGGTGGTAGCAATGATAGTATGGTGGTGGCAGTGGTAATGGAGGAGGTAGTGATGGTGATGGTGAAGGCGATGATGGTAGTGGATGTGGTGGTGGTGATGATAGTGTTGGTGGTAGCAGTGATGGTGGAGCAGGAGGTGATGGTGGAGCAGGAGGTGATGGTGGAGCAGGAGGTGGTGGTGGAGCAG
>JAKSZT010001178.1:15786655-15806738 GCA_026826555.1 Tolypeutes matacus
GGTGGAGCAGGAGGTGGTGGTGGAGCAGGAGGTGATGGTGGAGCAGGTGGTGGTGGTGGTGGAGGAGGAGGTGATGGGGGAGCAGGAGGTGATGGAGGAACTGGAGGTGATGGGGGAGCAGGAGGTGATGGGGGAGCAGGCGGTGGTGGTGGTGGTAGTTGAAGATAATGCTGCCATAAATCTGAATGAGAGACTTGCCTTTTATAAATGCTATGACAGACTACCGAGATGGGCAGAGAGAATGAAGGCACTTGGGTACAAAGACTTAATGAATACAAGTGCACAGAGGATTTGGTCCGAGTCTCTGTCTATAACAGCAACACATGCCTTTCAAGATGATTCTAGGGGACCACATCAGCAAAACAAACATGCATGGACCAATATACACCATTCTGCCAGTTGTGACTTGGCCGGGGAAGTGGGGGTTGTTTGCTGAGAGTTTGTTTTTGTTTTTTGTTTGCTTTTTATCCTCAAAAAGTTTGAATATCTACTTTGGCAATATGGAAATCAGATGTGTGGAAAGAAGGGAAAGTAGAAACAGTTTTTAAAAAAATAGAAAGCAGGAGCTGGAAGTCCAGTCCAGAAGGACACAGACCAGTGGACACTAAGCAGGGAGACTGGCAAAGAGGAGCAACTTTCTTACACAAGAGAACCTGAACTGTGGTTGGGGCAGAGCTTAAATATAACTGAGGGAAAGGAGCAACCACACAGGACGGCCAAATGGCCCCACGGCAGACGGTAAGTGCTGGAGCCAGGCCTGGCAGCTGTGGCCTGCAGGGAGCGGGGTCTGTCAGGACAAAGGGTGGCACTCTGTCGACCGGACAAGGCAGAATGAGTCTCTGGAAGGCCTTTGAGGGGCAGCACCCTTCACACGCTGTGGCCTGGTGCCAGGAACTCGGCCGATTCTCAAAGAAAGGAGTGAAACGTGAACAAATGTTTCTCATTACCAGGGCGGATTCTCCACCCTCGTTCTGCCTGTGTGTGCTGGGCTTTCTTATTTTCTATTTGTTCATCTTTTTGTGAGTTGTAACTAAACAATGAGGTGATGGTCATCCTGGTGGGTTGCACAACATCATACCCCGACGTTGGTTTGGAGCGTAGCATTCTCTGAGGAAATTCTGGACAAGAAAAATAAGCAAGCTGGAAATAAGGAGGAGTCTGTTTGGTACAGCATCTGTGTGCACTTCTCAGTGCTTGGGATGACGGTGGGATGAGGCTCTGCTAAGAGCCAGGATACTCAGTTTACCGGCAGTGCACCTGCAGCCCACCAAAAGGGCATTCTTTTTCTTGAATGAAGTGCCGTATCGCCAAAGTGAAAGGGTGGCTCGCCTAGTTACCCAGGCATGTACATTGGGACCACTTGTTTTTTCCTAATATGATATGAAATAAGGATTTACTTGGAATAATCTGGCACATATGTGAGAAGGGTTTTCAGCTCTGTTCAATAAACATTCATTACGTGCCTACTCTGGGACAGTCCCTTGATAGACTTCAAGAATTAATCTAACAGATCGCTAAACTTGCCCCACATCCCTGGATAACTAAGCATAAATTTGACCCCGAAGATACCCTTGTATTCTCCTTGTGATTCACTTTCCCGGTAAGGCAGCAATTATCCTAAGCAAAGATGTTATTAACTCTACAGTGCCTGGCCAGTTTTAGCGATGGCTAGCAAGCTTCCTCACTCTGACTCCACCAAGGCTGGTAAAAATGGATCCTTTCAAAAGCAAACATTTAAGTTCGTTACTCAGCATCTTCGTTGGCAAATGATTGAGATAGTAGTCCCACAGCTGCCGACTGAGTGTTACACAGTTGCTCAGGCAGTGGCACTGAGTGTATGCATGGCCAGCCGTTCTGACCAAAGTTTGGGACAAAAACAACAATTTCTTCCCGCTAGAGACAGTCAGATGGGGCCATGGGATAGACATGAGGCATCTGCTTTCTGTTCTGCATCTGGCTTTGTCAGGGACTGCCTAATTTTAGCCAAATGCCTTTAATGATATTAATAAGAATAGCTAATATGTATTTAGCATCAACTAGGTGCCAGGCACTGTGCTCAATGCTTATTTTATTTAATCCTTTTGGGAAGCTATCGTTATTGTGGTTTTAGAGAGGAGACACCAAGGCACAGAGAGGTTAAGTGACTTGCTAAAGGTCACACAGCTGATCACTGGTGGATGGGGATGAGCTGCAAAGTGAAGCAGCTGGACTTCAGGACTACTGATGTCCTGTTACAATTCTAACAGTATATAGTTATGTAAAATAGCAACTGAGATTCTAAAATAAATAAGTTTATATTTCTCTGAATCTTAAACAACCAGACTGTACCTCTTTGGAAACAACAGGATGAATGGCCACCTGCCCCACCCCACCCCCGCACACACAATCTGAGTGTGTGGTGGGGTTGGGGCAAGGGGGATTGAGTGGGAAAAACTGTCTGCCCTCATCTTTGGAATTTCTCATTACTAATTACTTTCTGGGTCCCTGGAGACAGATGCACTCTGTGGGTCTCTTGTTAGCTCTGGAGTGAATTTCCCAGTGCAGAGTTCTTTTGTTCATGATGTCATGGTCAAATGAAACCTAAAAGGAGAAACACTAGAAGATTGGGAATGTTCTGAAATATAATTATATGAGAATCAAATGACTTTAGAGGGGACGGCAGGTTTTCATCTCCCCTGACCTTTCCTCCTGAAATAATGAAAGAGCTAGCTGCCCATCAAATAGCCCTTCATTGTAGCTAACCACCCTGATGACATTCCCACATTCCTCATCAGGCATATATGTTACTGCATGCTAGGAGCCCATTTGGGACTGGGACAGTTAAAGTCACACACAGGAAGTAGCTAAAATAGCACAAAGCCCACTGACAAACACACACGTGGAAATCAATTCTTCATTTCCAGCTCTTATCTTAGCCTTGGGTTACCTAAGATTTACATGTGCTGCATGCCTGGGCAAAGCTGGGCTGAGTTATCTTTTTCATGCCTTGAGTCAGATATTTTGGGCGTGTCAGCAGACAAGCCAGGAAATGCCAGCACAGAGAAGCAAGAGAGCCGAGGATGCAGTGGCAGCGGTCATTCCAGAGCTGTGTGGAGTGGGAAGGTACCTGGTGTGTCCTTGGACTTGGTTTCTCCTCTGTGCTGTGTTAGGTACTGGCTACTTGTGATCTATGTGTTCTTGGATGCAGGGTGGGTGAGGTGTGGCAATTTTTGATTCAGTTTTATAACCAAAGTCCAGCTGCTCAAACAGAAATGGCCTCATCTCTTGGACACTTTAAAGAGTAAGGACAGCATTTTAGTGGAATGCTCACATTCAAGTCCCATGGTTCAGCCCTTATCCCTCCTTAATTGAAGATTTACTACCCAACGTTTTAAAAGCCCTAGAACCCTGTGTGTCTTGATAAGCCATGATTTTTCCTGGCCTTTTTCAGGGCTATGGATCCTTAGCTCATCTTAATTTCTGCTTTTACATCTGAATTGCATTATAGACTTACAATGTAACATTTCTTGACCTATTGCTTAGAAAATACGCCACACACTGAGAGGAAAGGACTCGCTCGAGAAGAGCTGAGGACTTTTAATCCTATAAAGCCAATAGAATAAAGGGCTTGGATCACAGGCAACTTTTTGTTTTCATTCATGTATTCAGTCCCGGGTGGTCACTCAGATATCTGCTGGGAGCTGGAGAGCTCCGTAGGTACTGATATTATCGAATGTAAGCTTTGATTCCAGCCGACCTGGGAGTCCCCTTTTCTGCCCCATACTGCTGTCCGCCCTCAGTCCCATGTATAGGAAGAACAGAGAAGGGAAAGTCCAAAAATATAGCTGAAATGGATCTTCTTCCTGTGCTTTAAGGAACAAGGAGATGTTTTCTTGGGGTTGTAGAAAAGTTTGAAAAACTCTTGGATTGTTTTTGGTGGTTGAATGTAGATGATAGATATATCATTAGTATTACTAAGATGATGGGCTGAATTACAAGGACTGTTATTTCAGCAGCACATTCTTGCAAAAATCTACTGCCCTCATCTCTGTAATGGAAGGCTGCTGTGTGTTCCAATGCCTTATCTTCCACCACATTACTGTCGCTGAAATTAGCTGCTCCATGGGATCTTTCTGTGGTATTGGTCAATGCACAGCCCGTGAATCCAGTCAGGTAAATACGATGCAGTCTGTGGCTGGCCACTCACATTCATAGCAAACACTCTTGGATTTCGAAGCTCAAGATCAGCCAACCACAATGGCTTCTTCCTTGAGCTACTGGAGTCTCTGGGAAAATGCTAGAAAGGGTTTTGTCATTTCAACCAGAATCTCCCAAGGAGCCATAGGACCATTTCTCTCTCAGGAAAACGTGGCAAGGCACTTTAGAATTGTCAGCATTGAAACTTTCACTCGAAAAACAGCAATTTTTCTGAGCCTTGACGCCTCCTCAGTCCTTGGTGCCGGAGGCACTATTTTCCTATTGGATATACCAAAACCACTAAATAGTTAAAAACACATCAAATCATCTCAAAATGGCCAAAATCGAAACCCCCCCCCCAAAAGAGCTCCTAGTCAACAAACCTCATGGTCGTATTCCATATTAGAGAACTTCTGATTAGGCCAAAAATTAGGAAAACAGACTTGCAGTGTGAAAGATTTCAAATTCCTTTTCCCTTTGTGTACAGGCTAAGAACTAACAGAGAGAGGAAGGAATAAGGTGAATATTTGCAGCAAGGAAAATCACAGCAACGGCACCAACAATTATTATTATGCTCTCAACATGTTCTTAGTGCTCGACATTCCAAGTGAGTTTTCCCAACTCACAGAACTCTAGTCGGTGGAAACCAGGATAAAGGAGGCTACAGTTCCATGCCAGCTGCCCGAGCGTCTTTGAGGCAGAGCCAACTGCTCTTGGGACGAGCCATTGCTTCTGAGCATGGGGGAGGAGTAGTCCGAGAGGTCGTTTTGGTCAAGCATCTGCAAATCATTGGTATGGAAAATGTCAGGAAATAATCCTTTGGCATATTAATAAGAAGCTAACAATAACTCCAGCACCAAAGAACATTTTAAATGACATGCAAGGAATAAAAAGAAAACTTTCTAGAGCACAGATAGCATTTATATCTAGGCAGTTGGGGGTGAGGTGGGTGGGGGACAGAGGGACAACGTCCCCCCGAGTGTGCACCAACTATTTTCTGCTCCTTCTTGTTGCTTATAACATGACCACAGCTGCACTTCATATTTTCTGAGATATATTAATTTCCTGATCATTTCGCTTACGTGCTAGCCTGTCAAAGCCAATGTCCCGCTTCCCATTCACCCTGGTCAAGCAGTGGTTTTCAGCCCTGGCTCTGCCTTGGAGTCCCCTGGGGAGCATTAAAAAATCCTGATGCCCAGGCTGAACCCTAGACCAACTAAATCGGAATCTCTGGAGGTGAGACACCAACAGCAGGACTTTGTAAAATTCCCCAGGCAACTCCAGTGTGTACCCCAGGTTGAGAGCCACTACTCTAGAGGGTTTGGTGGGGAGCAGCAGAAGGTGGGAGCCAGAAAGAGAGAGAATCTTCTACAAAATTTAGAGCATGGAGGACTTAGATGGATGCTGATTGACAGTTATCAGGTTGCAATAGCTGCAGCTGATGTCCATCCCTCCCTGATAAGCAACCAGCAGAGGCTCAGATAATTTCCTTGAAGCATGCCATTAATCTAAGCTTGTTGGCTGAAATTAACCAAAATATCCTCCAGACCTTAAGAAGGTGAAGGGGTCTCAGAGGCAAACATCAACCTAGAGGCCATATGCTAGGCTTAGCCTCACAGACCATCAGAAGAACCTCTCTCCCTCTAGCTCTAGCTCGCTCCCTCCAAACCCAGAGAGGACCCTGCTGGCCAAGGAATTGGTGGCCACCCTCTTTTCTAGAATCCAAAAAGCCCAGTGAGGAAAGTAGGTTTGTCTAATTATGAAGCAAAGAGAGAACCCATAACCATCTTATAATATCCAATTTGAGTCACCCGAGCCTCCTTATGAAAATCATCCTTTTATTGAAAAAGACTCTCTACCAAGATGTTCCAAATTCCTGGATGATATAAACCCTCCAATGTGCTTGGATTGGTTAGATTGTTGGCTATTGTCATCATTGATAGATTATCAGTTGTGACTTGATGAAAACCACAAATTATAGATGAACCAGATCATTGGCACAACAGATAAGTTAAGGGTATTTTTCTCAAGGATGTCCTATAAGAACCCTTCCAATAGTCAGCTAACTTGGGAATTTAAGATACGGTTTGATTTTTCCAAAGCAGATTTCACAGAGATGTTCAGGGGCACGTTGATTGATTTTTACAAAGCCAGGCACACCTGGATTTCCCTTAAGAGTTTGCAGAGCAGTGAGTGTCTCAGAGAAAAGAACAAGTCCATTTTTAGATCCAAAGGGAGCAGCTTTGGTTCTGTAATACCAGACCACAGGTCTGCCCCACACATTTGCAGGGCCTGGAAGAGAGGGATGGAGGCCTCACCTTTTCTTCCCACTCATGTCTCATACCCTAAGGGGCCTCCTGCCCATGTGTTCAAACACCTGAGCTCGCAGGTTCAAACTCCGTCCAAACTCCTCTTCCTACAGGAGTTGCTCCTTGGCTCTCCTTGGCTTACATGTGCCCAGGTTACCATTGCTGTGCCCTCAGGAGGGTAGAGCAGGGGAAGAGGGTTATGCCATGCCCTGCTTGGGCCATGGGTCTGGGGTCTGGGTTGTGGGAATATGGCCTGGAAATGGGGAGGAGCTCTGGCTCTGGGTTGGCACTTTCTCTTTATTGGGGGGGGGGGGTGGTACCAGGGATTGAATCTGGTACTTCAATCATGGGAAGCAGGTGCTCAACCACTTGAGCTACATCGGCTCCCCAGGCACTTTCTCTTTGCCCCATGGATCCCTCGCCCCATGGGGAGGTTGCAACTGGAAGAGAGGCAGAGCAGGATCCTAAAGCAGGGGCTCTCAACCTGTTTTGTTCCATGGACCCTTTTGCCAGTCAGGTGAAAACCACGGACCCTTAATAAGTTCACACTATACTGTGAATTAGTTAATAAATGTATCACACCCTCACCAACATGTCCCCACAAGAATAATGTTTTTTTTTTTATTTCAATTCAAGCTCACAGACCCCTTGTTAAGAACCCTGCTCTAAAGCAATGGCTCTCAAACATGAGCATGCATCAGACTTATCAGAAGTACTTGTTAAAATACGGATTACTAGACTTCAGTCCCAGATTTTCTGATTCAATGGGTCTGTGGCTGAGCTCCCAAATTTGCATTTCTAACCAATTCTGAGGTACTGCTGTGGACCACACCTTGAGAACCACTTTTTGAAAGCATGAGGCCCAGAACAGGCCAGGGTTGTCCGACTCTGTAGGAGGTATGCCAGACTTTAATAGTATCCCCTTGTGCCCTATAAGAAGCAAACAGAGCATGGTCCTGAGATGAGCTTGGAATTATTTCCATGCATTTATCAAATGTGTGAAAGCCACATGATTTCTGCTTAAGTGATGATCATCCCATGAGAACAGACAGGCTTGAGAGGTAGATATGCATTTGGGTTGATTGTCTTTATTATCTTTGCATTAGAAATTGGTAATATTTAAATTAGATTTAATTTTAGAGTCCCAACCTTCACTAGCATGAGGCTAAAAAAGTGACAACATGAAAATCATTTATTATTTTCTAGACAGGGAATTGCTCTCTACCGAGACCAAAACTCAACAAGAGAAGGTCAATGGCATAGAAAATGCTAGACAGGGTCTCAAATATAGCAATCAGGCATCTAGATGGGATTGGAGGGGACCCCTGGTATGCATTAAGGTGACTTGGACCAAAGGTTGCAGATATATGGGGCACCCTCTTGGACGGTACACTGGGGCCGGTGGACCTATTATAGTCGATCTAGAGTCAATCTCCCAACATCACAGATCTGGAGAGTTGTGGAATTTTTGATTCATACCACTGACCTTTTCTCTCCTTCCAATCATCTAGATTGGAAACTATCTTGGCTTGTAGTGGAATACCCAGAATATGTCCGGAGAACCACTCTTAACTTCGCTGGTTGTCCCAAAGATTGAAAACAGAACTTTTTGTGTTACATAGAAAGCCAAGAGTGCAGTCCACAGCAGTGGGCTGGGCAAACTCATTAGTTCCTTACTGATGTATGAGGACACTCCATTCACTCTCTCCCACATACCCCTATACTGGGTCTTGCTGGACATCTAGCCACTCCTTGGATTCTGTGGCTCTGTGATGCCTTTCCTTGCCCTCTTCACCTAATGAACTTCTTCTCTTCATCCTAAGAAACCTATTCAGCTGTTACCTCCTTTCTGGTTTGCCTGGCCAGGTAAAGCTAATTCCTCCCTCCACTCTGCTTCCATATCATGTAAAATATACATCATACATACAAAGTACATATACATTGTGCTTTAAGTGCTTGTCCTTGTCTTGCCTTTCCTCATCTCTAGATTATTTATTATTTGCTCTTGGAAGTTAAGGATTGTGTTTTATTCTTCTTTGTGTCCCTATCACCTAACCACCTAACATGATAGCTGGCACAGGGACTGCAAGTTTAAATGCTTAATGAATGAAACAAATGAACTCCAGTGTTTGGGTGAAGGAAAAGCATTACCTAAGCATCCAGTAGGGACACAGGTTGGAAAACATTAGCTTTCATAGAATCACAGAAAATCAGAGATAGAAGGGACCTTAACTATCATCTGTGAGCTCCTCATCCTACGGAGGATGAAGCTCCAGCTTAAAGATGCTGGGTATCAGGGCAAATTAAACCATGATGCAGGTTTGTCAGGTCCAGTCTAGCAATCTGTCAGGTTTGGCCACATACCCAGATGAAGTATTTGTGGACTAGATCAGATTCTGTTTCCTGTGAGCATTGGGACCATGTTTTAGTTTGCTAAACTGCTCAAAGCTGACACCATGAAATGTGTTGAATTTAACAGTGGGAATTTATTAGCTTACAATCTTATAGTTTTTAGGCTGAGAAAAATGGCCAAATCAAGGCATCATCAGGTGATGCTTTCTTCCCAAAGACCAGCTACTGGTGATCCTGGTCTCCTCTCTCACATGGCAAGGCACATGGCGGCATCTGCTGGTCTGTCCCTTCTCTTCTGGTTTCCTTGCTTTCCGTTTCTTGCTTCTGTGACTTTCTCTTTCTGTATACATTTGTAAAGGACTCCAGTAAGAAGTCCACACCTTAACTGAAGTAACTTCATGAAAACTTATTTACAGTAGGTTTACATCACAGGAATGGATTAGCTTTAAGAACATGATTTTTCTGGGGTACATAGAGTTCCAATCTACCACATTCCACCTTCTGGACCCCCAAAAGACATGTTCTTTCCATATGCAAATACATTCATTCCATCACAATATCTTTAAAGCCTTAAGTCATTTCAGTAAGAATACTACATACAAAGTCTCATCAAAATCAGTTAGAGGTGTGGTCTGTCCTAGGACACATTTCCCTTCTGGATATGGACCTGTGAAATCTAGAGAACAAGTTATATGCTTCCAATACACAATGGACAGACAGTCATAGTATAAATATTCCCATTCATCTTAGGGATGGATTGGGAGGGAAAATGGAGTCATGGATCCCAAAGAATTCTGAAACTCTGCAGGGCATTCTCCATTAGATTTCAAGGTCTAAGAGTCTCTATGAAATGATGTTTTCATCCCTGAGCCCAATGAAGTAGCAGCCCCATCCTTTGAAGTGCTTGTGCAGTGGCCATGCTCTCCCCAAATGCTGGGGTGAAGGCTATAGCATCTTCAAACACTGGGGTGACAGCCAGGCTCTCAGCTCTACCCTTATCAAGCATCAGGCAGTCAGGCTCTCTGCAATCCCCCAGGCATCTGAGAAAACTGGGGTGGTAACACTCTTCCTGAACAACTGGGTGGAAAGCCTCCCTTCTCCAAATACTGAGGCATACTCACTCCTTCCACACACATGGGTGAGTCTGCTCTCTTGGTCCAAGAAGATGTCTTTGGGTTAGACCTCAGCTTCCATAGTTCTGCCTTTGAGGTCATTTTTCCTTTAATCTGCCCATTTTCTGTCCCTTTTTGTACAGGATAGCAGTGATTCCTTCCATATAGATCTCACAAAAAAACTTGTTGGTTTTGCATCTAGTACACAGGGGTCCAAACCATCAGACAGAAGAACTTTCCACAAATCCTTTCTGGATAACTGCATTTCCAATCTTGACTTGCACTGAAAAGGCTGACTAGTTCCATGTTCAGTTAAACCCTCACATGGAGCACTATTCTCTGGGGACTTGCTATCCAGAATCACAGAATTTTCAATCTGGTTTCTTTGTGCCCAGGAGTTCAGTTCTCAGCTTATCTCTTTCCTCTCACATTTTACTGTAAGTTGCAAAAAGTGGATTAGCTTTAAGAACATGATTTTCTGGAGTACATGCAGTTCCAGGCCACCACAGACCAGGCTCCATAGTGTCCACATCTTATCCTGGGGGACATGCCATCCTCCTTCTCCTGTGCTAAGTCTAAACCAAGAGAGTGTGAAAATAATGTTCTTTATCACAAAATCTAACTTTTTTTTTTTTTCATTTTAACTGGTACTGTCTGAGGCAAAAAGGATATTTTGAGCACAGTGGGGAAGGAAAAGAAATGTAAAAATCCTATACCTTAATGTTATTATTTCTAGTAGCATAAATATCACTCCAGAACCCTTTCTATCTCCCTTGCTCTCCAGCTCCTCTGTGTGATGGGAACCTTGGGGAGCCATGGTGGCTTCATTGACATTTGCTTCCAGTAGCACAAGATGGGAGAAAATTGAAGGAAGATAGATGGTGGTGTTCCATGCTGAGAAAAACATGATGGAGCCAAGAGGTGTTGGAATTGGAAAGAGAATACAGACAGGGAGGATAAATATGTCACTCTAGAACTTTTTGGGGATGGGATAGGGTGAGGGTGTGTTCCATCCTTCTCTACAACAAGCTCAGCAATAGACATAATAGTTCATTCATTCATTCATTAAAAAGTCTATATCACTCCCCAACCTAAAGCCCTCCACTCCTTTCCTATTGCTCTTACAATAAAACCATAGCTCCTTCTAATGGTCCTGTAGACCTGGCCCCTTCTATTTCTCCAATTTATTTCATAGGTCTCTCCCCTACATGCTCAGTGACTTGTTTTCACCTCAGGGCCTTTGCACTTGCTATTCCTTCTGCCTGGGCTGCTCTCTCCTCAGTTTCTTCTCATTTTTAAGATCTCAGCTTGAAGCCTACTTCCTCAGACAGCTCTTCTCCGAGTGCCCTGTGTACAGTGGCCTCTCACTGCACCCTGCAGTAGCCTTCTATCACCATATTCTGCTTACTTTCTTCATGGCACGTAGAGAATCTGAAGACATCTTGTTTGTTTACACTAGACTATAAGCCTTATGAGAGCAGAGGCCTTTTTCATTGCTGTGTCCACAGCACCTAGGACAGTGCTGGTAGGTGCTCAGGAAATATTTGTTGAATGAATGAATGAATGAATGAAGCACCTACATATAACAGGTTTATGGGAATAGAGGAAATTGGAAACTTTCCATTTCATCTAGAAATTATAATCTAAAGTTGATAGGTTTTTTTCTCATTGTATCATCTTCATGGCTTCCAATTCCTAAAATTTTACTTTCAGTGTGGTTCTCTGAGATTCATGTCCTAATTCTGTTATCTACCAAGCAGTCAGATTGTTGTAATTGCTACCATTGAGCATCTAAATTTTCATCAAAGCACAAACATGTTCTGACCTGTCAGGAGTCTTTTTTTCTGTATATTTTACCTTAGTTAGGCTGCTCTAGAGTTGGGTCTACATATGCTCATGTGCAATGTACAGAATAATTTCCATGATGGTGCTGGATTAGGGGTCTGCTGGAGCAGGGCTCCAGTGTGGATCTGGAAGCACCTATACTGGGTGTGAAAATAGCCATGGATTGTATCTGGGCACAAACCAAGAGGCTTTGGCACAGGGGTGAGAGGCAGGCGTCACCCCAGGACCATGCAAGGCCAGGGCCCTGGCAGTTTCAGTAGCTGGCCTCTTTTACCTTGATGGGCTCGGACACTAGTAAAATCCCAGAACTTGGAGAAACGGAGTGTCCCCTTCTGCCTGGGACATGGCATCTATCTGCTGGGGCTGTGATGAAGTGGCCATCTAACACTGGCTCTCTCCCCTGCAGAATCCTGGCCCGTGATTGTGCAGTCCTGGGGGCTGGATGGCATGCTGGACCCAAGCTCAGCTCAGTGTCTGGGCCCAATAAAGGCCTTTCCAAGGAAGCAGCTTTCTGTCCTGGCCACGCTGAGGTAAGCACCTGAGGGGCCTCTACCTCAAGCAGCTTCCTGGCTCTGGAGCTGCCAGGAGCAGGGGCCCCTGGACAAGTGACTGGACAGCTGGAAATTAACCCCAGCCTGAGGAAGGAGAGTCAGAGGCAACTTCTGGGGCCTGGGTGACTCTTAGTGGTCCCAGCAAATGTGGCTCTCCAAGGCTGTTTGGGAGAATTCCCTGGTATTCACAGGCCTGCACCATGGCTTCCAGAGATGTGCTAAGTATCTGAACTGCCCCACCTCTAAAGTCACAGAATACAGGGCCAATCCTCCACACAGCTCTCAGTCTGAGCAGGTGGCCTTGTGGATAGAAAGTTCATACTCACTCTTCATCCTCCGATCCAGCTGAGCAATGCTGGAGACAGACAAGCCTGGCTTTGAGTTCCAGTTCTGCCAGGTGTGTGGCCATGATCAAGTTACTTAATTTACTCAGTTTCTGTTTCCTCATCTGTGAAATGGGAATAATAAAGCCTACTTCCCAGGTTGTTGTGATGGTTAATACGGTAATTATTCCCAATAAATGATAAGGATGATAATTATAATCTCACCACTTTCATTTTAATATACACCTCTAATAACTAAGACCAGTAGATTCTGTTCCCATTAATGCAGCCAGCACACCTGTCAATAAATCCACAGTGCCTGTAGCTGTCATTGTTTTCTGGCCACATCATCCTATCATGGGCATTTTAAGAACTTTGGGTACTCAGAAAACTGATAAAGCAGATATAAAAACAATGTACTATCCAACTGTTGTTCCCAGGTGTCTGGATTTGTGGCATCAGGAAGGTAAAACTTTCAAACTCTTGGGACAGAATTTTCATTTCGATGTTGAGGTTGAGTAACATGCCCCAGGGCCTATCAATTAGGTGTGGTCTCAGGCCTCTCTCCTCAAATAGATTCCCAGGCTGAGCCACCAGCCCAAACCCACATGCTGTCTCTGACATTCACTAGCCACATAACCCCAAGTCAAATAGCCTGTCCTTGGCTCATTTCTTTCCTCTATAAAGTACAAGTATTGGATTAGATTAATGGTTCTCAAAGTGGGGTCCCCAGACCAACAGCATTAGCCTCACCTGGGAACTTGTAAGAAATACAGATTCTTAAGCCCCACCCCCAACCTATTGAATCAGAAACTCTGGGGGAGGGGCCCAGCTTCCTGCAGGTCATTTTGATGCACACTGAAGTTTGAGGACCACTGGACTTGCTCTCTTAGGTCCTTTCCAGTCCATGCTCCCGCCCAGTAAATCTTGCCTGAGAGATGCTAGCAGAGGCACTGGATTTTATTCTGTCAATGCCTTTTTCTGCTGCAGTCCAGGACGCCTCTGGGATACCTCCCTGGGGAGCTGCGGAGCCACTGAATTCTTGTCACACTTAAGAAGGACCGAGGGTGTCCGTGTCTTTAAACCTCAGACAGCGGCCAGTTTACATTTAGAGCACAGGCCAAATGTAAAACAAGAAAGGACCCTTGACTGCCTCACAGAATGCAGTGAGTGAGATTGAAGAGGAGGAGGCTGGGTTTCCTTAGCCACAAGAATTTCTTCCCTTGCCAGCACTTAGTGACCCTGGTTCACTGATCCCATCTCTAGCCCGAGAATCAGTTCTTGGCACCTCTCTCTCTCTCTAAGGCAGGAATTATCTTACTCCCTTCCACAACACACCTCCACAGGCACTGCTGGGCAAGCCTCCCAGTCCTGCCAACCCTCCTACCCACAAACAAATATTTGGGCCAGTTACTTAGCTCTGTCCAGCAGTTTCATCGCCTGTTTAGGTGAGGCCAAAATCAGCGTGCAGATCATTCATCTAGCTCAAGAAATTTCTCCTGTTCCTGGAGTGTGAACCAATGGAAATCCACAGAAGACACCCCAAGAGGGCTGGGCAACACTGCAGTAGCTGGATTCAAAGGCATCCCACCTGGGCCCCCCACTCTGAGCCATTTGTCTTCCATTCTGGGTGGGAGCAAGACAAATAAAGAACATTCACCCATTAAACAGGACATGTTTCTACATGTGAGCCTCTAATTGCCTCTTCCCCAGCAAATCATACAGCTTGCAGAGCTCAGGTTGGAGAAGCCACAGAGAGGACTGCCATCTATTCAGGAGAAAAGCTTCAAAAGTTGTTTTTTGAAATAAATAAATAAAACTCCTCCCCTGGTTCACTTCAACCAAAGAGAGAAAGTTCTTTTCTAAACTGTTCTTTTTTTTTTTTTTTTTTTTTATTCTTTATTGATGTTTTAAAAGAAGAGAGACATTAACAAATTTAAAAGATCATAGGGAACACACTCCTATTATGAGTAAATCAAACATTTTTTAAAAACCACCTTTTAAACTAAAACCCAAACAAGAGACATATTTGCAATATTTTCAAATCTTAATGAAACAATCTGTTCACGATGTAAATCTTTGTGATTAAATGCCAGGCACCACACGTTACCTTGACTGAAATGACAAGTAGCATTAGATTTTAAGGTCTTTGTGAAGTCAGTTAAGTAGAACCAGAAGAGTGCTAGGTGGGGTAGAAAATTGTGTAATTGCTTAAAATCAAAGAATGCCAGAGTTGGAAGGTACTTTAAATGTCATGGTTTAGACGGAGACATTTAGAACAAAAGAAGGAAGGAGACTTGTCTACACACTCTAATTCTTTGAGATGAGTTAGTCTGGGAGTTCTAGGTCACATGGAGGTAACAAGGATGAAGAGGATATTTTTCTGGTTTCAGGGGGTTTACAGTCTAGGAGAGAGAATAAAAAGAGAATACAACCGCCCTAAGAGAACAAAAAGGAAATGCTTTAAGATGGGGACAGGGGAGAGTGTGTCTGTCTGGTTGGAATTAGTAGGGGAAAAAAAAACAACCCAGTGGAGGTGGCATTTAAGTTGGGTGTTGGAAGACAGCAGGACAGCAGGAAGGGTTCTATACAGCAAAGGTAGAGAGCAGAAAAGGCACAGTGAGTGGCAGGGGAAGCATTCCTGGTATAGTGTAGTACAATCCAAGGGTAAGGGGGTAGAAGCACAGAGCAGGAACTTGCCTTGAGGAGTCCTGTTTGCCTGGAATGCAAAATATATGAGGAGAGTAGAGGAAGTAGAGGGAGAGCAGGGCCTGATTTTCAGGATGAGGATTCCCTACTGACTCACAAGGCAATGGACTCATCACGGGATCCTTCAAGCAGGGTGATGTGATCAGAGCAGTGTTTTAAGAAGCTAAATGGGGCTGCCAGGGTTAGTAGGCATTGGAAAAAGAGAGGTGAGGGCCCCGGACATCAGCTGGGAGATTGTTCCCATGACCTGAACTAGAGGCATAGAGGCGAGAATGGAAAGGGAAGTACAGCTCCAAGAGAGGCTGCAGCTGCAGAACCACAAAGGGTGAATGGGTGACTGGGGGAAGGACATGGAGGAAAGTACAGAGTTCAGTGGTGATCTGAAGTTTGGAGCTGGTGAAGGAAGAAATAATGGTTCCACTAACTGTTAAAGAAAATGCAGAGAAGCAGGTTTAGGAGGATGGGGAAAGATGATCAAAAGAGGTAGCCACTTAAGATCTACTTTGTAAATTATCAAGTGGTCCAAAAATGGGGCTGATGATGCACAATAAAGAGGAGGAGGAGGGTGAGATGATGATCACAATGATTATGAGAATGAAGATTTTTGTTTGGGATGTCTTGCATTTAACATCCAGTATCCATGGAGGGTTGCCCTTCAGGAAGCTGGAGGTTCAGAACCAGCTTTTAAAAGAGTTGTTGGGCTAGAAATTGAGATTGGGACATCAACCACAGAAATTTCACTTGACTCCTGAGAAAAAGGTGACCTCACTAAAGGTGAGACTATAGAATGAGGTGTGAACTTCTGATATTGGGGAATAAGGAGCAGTAAGGGCCATAAAATTTCCATTTTTTCCATTTTTTCATCTCTCTACCCAAATTCTAACAAGTGTTACTAATTTGGATATAAAGGGATGCATTTCAGTTTTGTTTCTTCTCCCTTCTTCTACTCTCTGATAGAGATCACGGTACTGAGAAGAAGAAAGAAATGAAATAAGAGAAGGAGCAAAAGTAATAGGCTCGAATTAGCTGCCAACTGAATAATCAGTTCTCCATGAGTTGGCTGGACAGTTACCGGTAAGACCATTAGCCAACAGAACAGATGGTGGTCGAAAGCCCAGACATGCCACTACCTCTTCTGCAGGGCTGGCTGGCACTAGTGGGAACACTGGAGAATTGGAGCAAACACAAACATTTTTCAAAGTAACCAAAGGGAAAAGAATTTGGTGGTTTCCTTCTTGGTATCTCACCAAAGAGCTGTCTTTTTCCAGCTGAATAAAAGCATAGTATTGAGGAAAAGAATGCATTACTTTAAAACAGATTGGGAAAGCAGCATGTGAACATAAGCACAAAGTCCAAAAGAAACCATGCACCATGGTGGAAAGGAGTCAGATGGTGAGCTTCTCTGTCCATCCACCATCTACTCTTTTAGTCACTCTTCTTATATTGTTTTGAGTACCTACTCTTGCCAGGCACTTCACATGGCCCCCAAAATACTAAAATGCAAATGGTACAGCTTGCAAAGAGCTCTCAGTGAAATGAAAGCATAAATGATTAACCACAACAATATGGGAAGTGATCAGGTTATGCACAAACCACTGTGGAAAACAAGGAAAACAAGGGAGGTGAATGCTGAAGGATTCTAGCTGCACAGGTAGAGGAGACATGCTCTGCCCTCCAGGACCTTACCTTACAACCAATGGGGTGGTAGACTCAAATAATTACAATGCCTTGGAAGGAGTCAGATATAGATAAGACAATGTGCTATGAAAAGGCATGGGTGGAGTGTGCTTCAGCAATGTAACTGAAGAAGACAAAGTCCTTGACCACAGGAGATTGAAATCAATTACAGATTTCTTGAACACCCATTTAATCCTAACAATAATCCTGTGAAATAGTGTTTATTGCCCCCCTTTTATCAATGAGGAAAAGGCTCAGAGGGATTAGGTGGCCTCTCTCTGCCAATAAGTTGCCAAGCTAGGAATTGAAACAAGGTTTTCTAACCCCAGAGCCAATGCAGATTTAGCACGGGAGAACACACACGTGTGCATGTGTAAGTATATTATTCTGGAGTTTAGAATAGGAAGAGATCACTTTTGTTTGGGATGATCTGAGAAGGCCTCCAGGAGTAGGTGGTATCTGAGCCAGGCTGAAAAGTGGATAAGAAGTAGAATACCTGTGGGAGTGAGGAGGGGAGATAAGAAAAGGGATAGAAGTGGAAGTTTGGAAAGCACACTCTAGATGCCTCTAACCCTAGTAAGTGGTTATGGAGAAGTTTCACAGAGGAGATGATATTTAATATAAGTCTACAGGTTTGAATAGGAGCTCACCAGCAGCAGGTGAACATAAGCACAAAGTCCAAAAGAAACCATGCACCACGGTGGAAAGGAGGGCAGAGCTAATTCCACAATTACTTGCCCCGGGGGATGGTCGCTGATGGGTAACTGCAGTGCGGCATGAAGTGCTGTCCGCATGTTCAAAATGGCCTTGCCCTGCCCCTGAGGGATAGATAGATTCATGCCATTTGTTCTGTACTCACATGAGGACAAATCATAAAAAGAAAAAGGGATATTTAAGAATGAAAGAGAAAGTGAGGGATGGATGGATGGAAGGGCAGACTGGCTTAGTAAGGAGTCAACTTTGGATTCTATTTCTGGTTCAGTTTTTGTGACTTTAGACATCTCGTTTAATTTTCTGTGGATTGGTTTCCATGTTTGTGAGAGCTGGTAAATCCTAACCTAACTCACAGACAAATGAGAAATTAGAAGGGAACACATTTTAAACGCTTAAAACAACCACACAAACAGGAACCATTATCAGTATCATGGTTTTATGTGAGGGGTGGTGGCCGAGTAGATGGACACTCTGAGATGGTCCCAGCCCCAAACATGATGCTCTGTAGATTCACAATAAGGATTCAGAGTCACTGGATCTTAAGAGTCCTATGGTCCGAAGTGGTGCTATTCAATGCTGACTTTGAAATGAGTCCCCAGCATTCTTTCCTGATGCCTTTCCAAGGGAATCAAAGCCATTGGGCAGGACCAGCAGGCGCTGTCACATCCAAGACACATGTTCTAGGAAGAGCTGCCAACTCATTCCACCTGCCTGCCTGTACACACACATGCATACAAACCGCCCCATCTGATGCTGCCCCAAGCAGGAAGTCCAGGAACTCAAATGACTTTGTAAGTGATGCCTCCAAGTTCTCACCAAGCTGCTGGACAAAATTTTAGGGGCTCCATCCTTTCCCACAGGTGACCATACAGCCCAGTTTGTCTGAGGTGGCTCTGGTTTATGCCTTTGTCCCAGTGTAATTATTGCTAGCACCTCCTTTCACTCTCAGAGGTATCCCGATTCGAGTGATAAATTCTGGGGTCACCTTACCTATAGACCACCAGGTGAAACCTCCTCCTGATGCTCTTGGGAAGTCAACTCTGAGGAAAGCAGAAAATGCAACTTTTTGCAGCAGTAGTACCCCACCTAATAATCCTCATTTCTTTTTCCTTGCAGGTGCATAGCGTAATGTCCATGTTGTTCTACACTCTGATTACAGCGTTTTTGATCGGCATACAAGCAGAACCACAGGCAGAGAGCAATGTCCCAGCAGGACCAGCCATCCCCCAAGCCCACTGGACTAAGCTTCAGCATTCCCTCGACACAGCCCTCCGCAGAGCCCGCAGCGCCCCGGCGGGGGCGATAGCTGCAAGGGTGGCAGGGCAGGCCCGTAACATCACTGTGGACCCCAAACTTTTTAAGAGGCGGCGGCTACGTTCGCCCCGGGTGCTGTTCAGCACCCAGCCCCCACCTGTCGCCGTGGAAGCTCAGGAACTGGACTTTGAAGCCGGTGGCGCCGCCCCCTTCAACAGGACTCACAGGAGCAAGCGGTCATCCTCGTCCCACCCCGTGTTCCACAGGGGGGAGTTCTCGGTGTGCGACAGTGTCAGCGTGTGGGTTGGGGATAAGACCTCCGCCACGGACATCAAGGGCAAGGAGGTGACGGTGTTGGGGGAAGTGAACATTAACAACAGCGTATTCAAGCAGTACTTTTTCGAGACCAAGTGCCGGGACCCCAATCCGGTCGACAGTGGGTGCAGGGGCATTGACGCGAGGCACTGGAACTCATATTGCACCACAACTCACACCTTCGTCAAGGCGCTGACCATGGACGGCAAGCAGGCTGCCTGGCGATTCATCCGGATCGACACGGCCTGCGTGTGTGTGCTCAGCAGGAAGACCGGGAGAAGGACCTGACCTGCGCGAGACCCCCGCCCCGCACTCCACGGACGCCCCCTCCCCACCCACACTCTCCTGGGCCCCTCCCTACCTCAACCTGTAAATTATTTTAAATTATAAGGACTGCATGGTAATTTATAGTTTATACAGTTTTAAAAAAGCATTATTTATTAAATTTTTGGAAGCATCCCGTGTGCCGGCCCTCCAAGTCATTGCTCTCAGTATGATCACTTGCAAGTCTGAGAAATATGCCAAGAGAATTGTCCCAGAAAAAAACAGTCCCTCACCCAACCCTTGGCTGCCCGCAAGGGCCACCTCTGACCCTCAGGCCACCCCCAACCAGCGCCACAACTGCAAGAAAGGCAAACTGGTTTGAGATATTAGCCTAAGCCGGGATGATTAGGAAGGGAAGTCTGAGGGAATGCAACTTTGTTCTGCATTCCAGAGCCCTAGCTACCTAATCCTTGGATTACCTG
>JAKSZT010001178.1:15806838-15850332 GCA_026826555.1 Tolypeutes matacus
GCCCATCTATATAAGTCCCTCCAGGGCTGAGCCTGGGCCTCTCTGAGCTCACCCCCCCCCGCCCGCCCAGCCTTGATCCACGAGCTTTGATTGTTTTGCTGGGGGAAGTTCATGGAGACTCATTAAAAGGTGGATCACTGCTGGGCGGGGGCCTGCTCTTGACCTCAGAGAGGCCCAGGCTCAGCCCTGGAGGGACTTATATAGATGGGCGGAGACTTGCTCCGGAGACCTGTGTGGCTGGCTTGTTTTTCGGGGGAGGTCTGCTTTTTGCTGAAAAGCTGTCTGAAAGAGTTGTAACAAAATATTCTCGTGAGACCTGTCACGGTAGATCTGATTTCATGTTAAGATTGCCTTAGTACTAAATGGCTGGTCCTCGCTTTTAACTCCAGTGGCTTCCTGCAGAAAGACTCATCACCCTCCAAGAAAACATCAGGGCCTCCTACACTCTTGCCACCCACTAACAGCCCCGGCAACCTCCAAGGCCAGTCAGGAAAGAACTTTTGAAAGCATTTGGGTGATTTCCATAAGTGAGGAAAGTTGGCTGGGGCCATGCGATTTCTAGAGAAGAGGCTGGGGGGAAAGACAAAAAAAAAAGGAGTGAAAATCAACACAAGGAAAGAGGGGGAAGACAGAGAGGGGAGGTGGGACTTGGGAAAAGAGAGCAATGGCCACTGGCCACCTGCTCCGCCAGGACCTGGATTTCCTCTCTAAGGAGAAACCAAATCAGAGGGAGAGAAAGAACAAGCAGAGGAGGGGATAAGGAAGAGGACCAAGAAGCAGAAACAAGAGGGTGTGAGGAGGGTGTGAGGATGTGTGGAGGGTGTGTGATCTCATCTTTACCAGCATCCCCCTGCCTTCAAGAAATCCAACACCTTCCATAGCATTCTTTTTTTTTTTTTTTTTTTTTTTTTAATGAGCTCATCAACACTTACTACATCAAGAGCATTTTAAAGAGAGACCAGGGGAGAGATTCCGGGGCACAGCCAGGAGCACAGCTCTACCCTGCCTCATGCTGCAGCCTCTCCCCAAAACTTTCATTTTGTATTTTCCCTGAAGCCACAATACACACACACACCCGAGTACTTACACTGACATGGAAATTTTTCTTGCCTAGTCCCCCTCCCCCAAGGGTGAAATGCCACTCTGGCTCTTATGAGAACAGGCCCAAATTGTCCCTCCGATAAAAAGCAAAGGGTCGGATACATTCCCTCTGTAGCTCTCACTGTCCCACCCCACCCCCACCCCAATCCAAATAGGGCAGATTGGAAATGTAGAGAGCTTTGGCATGAGAGACATTTGATTAGGGTAGAAGCATAATGAAATGTGCCCTGTTTTTTCTATCAAAGCTACTGCAGTTGGAATAAAGATTTATGCTCCACCAGAACATTCTGTGCTGAGATACTTGGTCAGATAAAGGCCGTGGGGAAGGAGCCCTCCCGTTGACCTGAGTCTGTGGCTTTTTACTGGGCTCCAGTGCCAGTGGCCTCAGCCTTCTGAAGCCCCTCCTACAAAGAGTTCCTGGGGGCCCTTTCTCATAGGGCTGGACAGGCCTGCTGGGTCCTGCATGTGGCTGGAGGGATGGTAAGGGAGGCACTCAGGAAGGGCCCAGCTGAGTGTGTTTTGCTGGTGAGCGTTAACGCCTATGTGGAGAGTCGTAGAGAGCTATTCCCAGCTCTGCAAGACACTTGGGACATCTAAAATATGTCTTCGGCTTCCCTGGATTGCTTAGAGGGAAGTCTTAGCTTCTAAACCCCTGAAACAGGACAGAGCCCCAGGGTACCTCAATTCCAGGTGGGCTGCTCACCTGCCTCATAGGGAAAAAGAAGGTCCCCCTCAGCCCACTAACACCACCGTAACTTCCTCAAAGGCAAAATTTGCTCCATTCCGAAACTCTGGAACCACAGCGTGGGAGCCAGTGTTTTCACACAATATGAGGGGATATCAGTTTGGCTGAACGGCGACGGAGCAGTCCAAAAACAACCCCGAGCCTGGTGGTTTCCGCAGCTTGGCCTCTGCTCCCATACACAGGGGGCAGCTCTGGCTTTTGGACCCACCAGCCCACCCCCGGGAGGGGCTGTGGATCGTGAGGGCCTCAGCCGTTTGGACCCGTTGGAAAAACAACTCGAAACCGCTCATTATTTTCTACTGTAGAGTAGCAGCTGCACATCCCACAAGCTTTTTCATCACACACCTCACGGAGGTTTCTCTGCCCTGGTTTCCCCAAAGCCCAGAGGGCTAGAAGCAGATGCCTCTGCTCTCAGACTTCCTTTTCAGGAAGATGTCTCTCTGGCACACCAAAGTCAGCTAGTGCAGAGCCTGGCTCATCCTTGGCCCGGCAGCCCAACCCTCTAAGCAAGGCTCTTTGCTCACCTCAGCTTGAGGCAAAACTAGTTCTAGGAGATGAGAGCAATATGGTGCCTGACTCCAGTTTATATCCCAAGCCTGGGCCCTGATGACCTCCCTGCTGCCAGAGCTTCACCTCCCCAAGATCTGCTTTCCCAACTAACAAAAAACTTGCAGTGGGCATGCAGATTTTCAGCAACAACCAAACAGCTATTTTCATCCTCGTGAAACATAGGAATATTCTTCCTAAAAGCCTCACCACTTTCTCCTCAGCATAACCTGAATTAGGGAAAGAGCATCCACTCCAGACCTGGAATGCCCCAGGGTCCCTCCCTTCAGGGCCACCTGTTCCCCACTTCTTGGAGAAAAGAGACAGGCAGGGGGGAGAGAACTGAGTGGAACTGTGTGCTATCAAGAACACGAGGGGCGGATGGATGTAGCTCAAATGGCTGGGCGCCTGCTTCCCATATACAAGGTCCAGGGTTCGATCCTTGGTACCTCCTAAAAAGCAAAAACAAACAAACACAAACCAACTCTCATTGGGGAGGAGATGTAGCTCAGTGGTTGAGTGCCTGCTCCCCATGTACAAGATCCTGGGTTCAATCCCCGGTACTTCCTAAAACAAACAAACAAACAAACAAAAAACCACAAGAGGCAGAAGTGCAGCATTTGCCTCAGTCCTCCCCAGGCCTGAATGAACCATGGGAGCCACCTGGCCCTTGGAGTCAAGGACATATCCACCAACTCTGGTGCCTGAGGATGCAGCCCAATACACTGGCATTACACACTAGACTTGGCATTGGCGGACCTAGGTTTCTATGCTCCCCTCATCACTGTCTGTGAAACCTTGGCAAGCCACAGCTCCTCTTTGAGCTAGGTTCCTGCAGCTGTGAAGTGAAAATAATCATTCCTGTATCCCAGAATTATGCACATGAAGTGAAATCGTGTACTTGAAAATAAACAGTCAAGTCCTATGCAAGTTTAATGCAAAGCAATTTATTCCAAATTTAGCAATTGCTGTGTTGACTGTAGGAGAATAACAACTATGTTGGCACTCACTAAATATTTGTTTACTGGCAGATGTGTAGATTGGGTAAGGGAAACCCTCTGGTCAGAGGACTGTCAGAGAACATGGCTGTGGCCTAGCCAGGCTCAGGAGGGTAAAAGCAAAAACAGCAACTTTTCAAGTTCAGGCTGCTTGAATCTAAGGAAGGCCACCCTCAGTCCTAGAGGTTCCCGTAGGTAGTGGTTAAGAGTTTGGGCTTTGGATCAGACAAACAAGTTTCTCCAACTTACCAGCTGTGTGAACTTAGACAAGTTGCTTAACCTCTCTGAATTTCAAGGTCTTCATCTGTGAAGTGGAAATAATTATAGTATTCTTCTCAGAAGATTGAGAGATAAATAAGTGTGAAAATATATGTAAATAAACACAAATGCCTGGCACTTAATGTGTAATAAAGTTTAGTTTTGAAAAGTAGGGATGGCTGAGGAACCCTGAAAGAATGTTAGAAAGCAAGAAGGCTAGTGAACAGATAGTTTTATAGATATATCATAGCTCATGCTGTGACAGGCAATATTAATTGTAACTGTTAGCATTTATCAAGAGCTTGCTCTGTGCCAGGCAGAGTACTAAACACTTTATGTGGATTAGCTGTGAGTGAGTCTGTGGGTTCTAAAACAAAGTCTACCTTAAGGAGAGTGTCCAGAAGGCAGTGCTCTGCTTGCCTGCATCCCTGCCAGAGAACTGCTCCATGGTTCTCTGGGATGTGTTTACTCCCCCAGCCCTTGGCAGGTTTATAAACCTCTGGCTCTGAGGGTTTCCACGTGTCAAGCACGCGGGATTTGTTTTGCTCTAGTTCACTTAGGTCTACAACTGAAAAGCTTTGACCTTCCCCAAGTTTACTTGGGTTTGTGGAGATAGCTCAGGGGGCCCAGGGCCAAGATCAAATTGGGCAGACTTTCCTATGTCAGCCACCAATGCCTGACAGCTCCATGAAATCAAGGATGTGTCACCTCCGTGCTTCCCTCGGCATCTGGACCACAATCCTCCATGAGGCAAGCATTCAATCAGTGTCTGTGGGTAGGTAAGAAAGTTCATTCCCATCTTTTTCTCCACCGCCACCATGTCCACCCCTGTTCTCTGCTCCTACCACGTGCCAGCAATAAATGGGTTGATGGTCTGAGGTGAAGACAAGGTTTTTTCCTGGAGGGCATTGCATGGAAGACATCTGAGTTGCTTTCTGAGGTTAGAGCCCTTGTGAAGAGCATGGTCAGACTGGCAATGTCAAATCCTGGCCTCCCCACTGGCTTGGCTGAAGGACAAATTGCCTTATCTCTCTGTGCTGCAATTTTCTTAAATGTAGAATGTGGATAATAATACAACCTACTATGTTGAGTTGTAGTCAACTTAGTCCAGTGCTTGGCACATAGTAAATTATTGCACATAAAACATTTAAATATATAGGTATGTTTAAATACAGCTAAATATACATACATGCACACATATATACACAATATACAAATGCACTGTGTATATAATCTGAGAGCTAAGATACACCAGGAAATATACATTCTATACTCACATGCACCCACACACTGACTTAAAAACACAGGACATACAAATCAGTGCAAATAAACATTTAAAGGATGACTACAAGCAATCAGATGGAAAGAGTAAACCAGGGACAACTTCCTGAAGAAAACAACTCTTTGAACTATGTTTGGAAAATGACGTTGAGTCAAGTTATTGTCCTGTGCTGAGACTTATTCCAGAATTGCAAACAACATCAAATCCAAACAAGAGGCTACCCAGCCCTGGATGGAAGAGAGAGAGAAGAGCTCCCTCTCTTCTCTCACTTGGTCCTGATACAACAGGCAAAGGAATTCACGTGTCCTGTAGATCTAGAACTTGGGAAAATTTACAAATAAATAAATAAAGCAACATATGAAGCACTGCAGGTAGACAGAGGTAAAGTCCCCTTGTGGTTTCTACAAAATTTTGTCCACATTCAGACCAAATGCTGAAGAGTTGGTCAAATATCTCCCTGAATATGGGGTTCTCTTCCTGCCATATCCGCTTGGTTCCTTCTATCCCTAAAATAATTAGGAAACAGAGAGGTTCTCAGAGTACCCTCTTGTGCCCCTGGCTCCAAGGAGCAGACTTGGGCTGGAGGCAGGTTTGGCGCCTTGGCTAACTTTTGGAGCAGTCTCCGGCTTGGCGGCCTCTTCCCCTTTATCTCGCCCTCACCATTCCTTTCACTTTGACATAATGAAAGTGCAACTTGCACACTGCCTCGAGATTGCATATGATAATTGGAAACATGTGTCCGAGCTGGCATCCCTTCAAAGGGCTTTGGAACTCTGACTTGGGCCGCCTTCTGATTGCAATAGCAATCCCCTGAGCTGGCGCTCCAGCCTTCACATGCCTTCAGCTGCACCTTAGAGTTAACTCTTGCCAGGAGAAGGCTGTCGCAAGCAGAGCTCATTCCCGAGGTTCTGCAGAGACTGGCAAAAACAATTCCCCCAAGTGCACAGCAACGCTCTGGACTTAGCATCAGGACATCTACGTTTCAGAAAATAATTATGAGGATCAGCAGGTCCATTCACCTTTTGGCAAAAATTGCACGCTGACGTGTTGCCACCCAGGCAGGAGCCTGGATCTTTTGGGGTTTGGCCTGGATTCTGAAGGGATGCAATGCTAGATGCTTTCTGATACAGCAAGGTATTTTTTTTGCTGACAAACATCCCAAAATGTTATTATCTCCCCACAAAACTCCTGTAGGGAAATGCAGAATCAATGGTGGCTCTCCACTACAATAATCCCAAGCGGTGTGGCTGACAGGAGAGGCCAAGTGGGCTCCATTCGTTTCAGCAGACCGATTGCACATCTGTGATGCACGATAGAGGAACAAGATGGGCTCTCTGTCCTCCATGCCTTAACATCCAAGTTGGCAGCTGAACAGAGGATTTGTCTGTCTTTCAGTCTTCAGTCTGGATATACCCATATACCATACATCCATAGCACAGGGAGGCAGTCCTCAAACACCCCCTGGTGCCGACAATAATCCCCCTGCCCTCCTACCTCAGGCTTTCAGCTGCTTCTCCCGGACCTGCCCTTACTCCCATCTGTTCCCTACTGAAGTCTATACTCTCTGACACTGACCCTGGGTTCTCTGAGCAGTGCTTCTTAAACTCAAATGCTCACCTGAATCACCTGAAGAACTTGTCAAAATTGCAGGTTTTGATTCAGTAGGTAAGGGTGGGGCTGAGAGTCAAAGCTTCTGCATTTCTAACAAGCCCCCAGGTATTGCCATGCTGCCGGTCTGGGGGCCATATTTGAGTAGCAAGGTCTTAGACCAAACATGGCCTCCCTTACTTAGGAACCTTGACCTGGCTCATCTCTTCAGTTCTCAGAGTCAAAATTGGCCTTGGGTAGAACAGTCCTGGCTTTAGTTTTCCTGCTGCCAGGAATCCAACGTCTGCCTCAAGCTCCTGAGCTGGTGTTCCACAAGGGCAGACCCATTCCCACTCCCCTGATGGGGAGAAGCCAGACCGGAGCACACCTGACTAATATCATGCCAGGCAGAATATGATGGAGCCACATCCAAGTCTCAAGGAGGTAGGAGTTCATCCCAAGGGGAAGCCAGGAGATGGGGGCGTGTGAGTCAGGCTTCCAAGGTGCTTTTGAAAGTGAGGCAGAAAGAGAGAAAAGGCACCTGCCACTCAACACCAGGCTTGAGCCTACTTGTTTCTACAATGGCAAGGGAAACACTCCAACAGAGGCCTAATACAGTCTTGCCTTCTCAAAATAAATCTGAGCAAGCTTTCTTTCTTCTTTGGTCCTCAGTTTCCTCTCCTTGATGAGAGAGGAATGAGAAGTTAACCTCATCAAAGCTTTTGGCTTCTCAGGGTCAGATATGCTGGACTGTCCTGGAACTCCCCAGAGAGGCTGTTTTTACTGCATCCAGGACACTTTATGTAACACTCGATATAACTATTGGCAATGTTCAAAAAAATGAAAAAAATCACAGTTAAATGCGTAAAACAAGTAACTCCCATTAGACTCAAAAGAGTTTGTCTCCCTTCATCTTTAAGTGGATGCATTCCATAGCCAAACCATGTCAGGAGTCACTTGAAGCATTTGAAAACCCCAGACCAGACTTCTCGATGACCATATGTGGAGTTTCCACCTCAAGCTCTCTCCCTCAAAGGGCAATATACAGTTTATTTACAGTTTGTCATATTTGAAGAATGTCATTTAAAAATAACCAGTTCTATTCCTTCTCTCTTTAGTTGGCTTCTTTCTGGGTCTGTAACAGTTGCTGCTGTAATTACAATCTCCATTTTACCCATTAAATAAAAATATCACTCTATTTTGGGTAAAAGATTTTGAACACAATAAAAAAAAATGTGGCTTACCACTGCCCTAAGAGAAGTTATGCTAGAAAATATGTTGCAAAGAACTCAAACCACCTCAAGTTTATCTGAACAGATGGCCAGTGAATTCTTGCTGAATTAATAGTTGCTTGAAGCAATAAAATCAAAGTAAATGTGCTTTGTGTATACCAGAAATCATATATACAGATAACTTAGTGGATCTATTTGGTTTGCATCTAGGTATTTGGTGCCATTGACTTGTAGCCTCAGGTGATAAATATAAATTTATCTCTGGAAAATATGTCATTTCAGAGACTGTTTGACGTGGTTTTTTTTTTTTTTAAATGTGATTCTACAGAGAAAAAGAGCCAGAAGACCAAAATATGGGGAAAAATCCCTTCAAATCAGTCTTGCTCACTTATTCCATTAGCCTCTGAATTCAGCATGGGCAAAGACTCCAGCTGGGAAAGCAATCAGTTTGTTGCTGATTTTCTCCTTCTGTGCTTACCTTCAACTTGGGTCATTTTCTGGATTTTTCTTTACATGTTCCAAGAAGTCTTATCTCTGAACTTCCTGTTGGACAAGGCTTCTTCTCCACTGAACAATCACACTGGCCTAAGATTGATGACTGGGGAAAGTGATGATAGGGCCAAGGTCTGTGCGCAAGAAGGTCCAACATACATCAAAGGGTTTGGATGACTTGTGGTAACAGAGAGTGAAACTCTACTCATTGAGAGATTTATTCTACATAGACCTTAATTGGGTTTGTGGTTTGTGTGTATTTGGTGAGTCAGAGAGGATTTTATAAGGCAAAAGATTTTCAATTTTTTTTTAATTCATTATAAAAGGCTTTATCCTACATAAAGCAATAAAGACAATTAAAATGAAATACCCAGATCCCAAGTGGAATGGAGAGAGAGTATCAGGAAAAGAAGGGGATGTTTAAATCAGAATCTTGGGTATGCCACTGAATGAAGAAGGCTTGATGGGAGCTGATGTAGCTCAGTGGTTGAACACATTCTTTCCATGTACGAGGTCCTGGGTTCAATCCCTGATACCTCCTTAAAAAAAAAAAAAAAAGAGGGCTCAGCCTGGAGACACATGGAAACCATCTGGACTATGAGATGGATCTGAGTGCTGATTTCTTTTAAGAAAGACTTGATACACAGTTCAGGTGGAAAATAGTGACAAGTCTAGGAGAACACACTAAATGCCACTGCCCTCAACACAGCCATACAAGCTACACATTCATCTCTGCCTTCCACTTCTGTCCCTTCTTCACCAAAACAAAACAAAACAAAAAACTAACAAAAAAACCTACCTCTTTCCCATTTCTTTGAGATATTCTAGTAACCCAAATTAGCCCAAACTCCTAATCATCCTGTTTTCTTTTTTTTAAATGAATTTATATTTTGGTGGGGGATAGGCAAGTATAGCAGAGAGGCTAGGAGAGCAGGCTAATGGAAGCAGAATTCTTGGGTTCAAATACTGGCTTGGCCACTTACTTGCTATGTGACCTTGGGCAAGTTGCCTAAGCTCTGCTTCTTCATCTGTAAAATTGGAATGATGATTATATCTAACCCATACCTTTGGACAAAGGACTCAATTATATCATGCCTGTAAAGTACTTAGCACAGTGTTAGTTGTCAATATTACTTTTCACCCACATAGAAGTAAATCCTAGGGCTTCATTTCATTTGGGTAACCAAGAAAGAGCAGAGGTTTGAGTTTGCCAGGGAAGAAAAAGAAACCTGAAAACCAGTTCTTACTCTAAGTAGGAGAGACATAAAAGGAGACAAGAAAAGAGACCAGGCCACTGTCGGACAGCCTGGATGCTAGAAATTTCCTCCTCATATTGAACTAAAAATCTTTCCCCAGCATTTCCACCCGTTCACCCAAGCACTGTCCCCAGTAAGTGTTCTCTAGAACAACACATGGAGTTGATCCACACACATTTCCATATGACAAATCTTTGAAAATAGCTATTATGTCCCTACCTAAATCTTTCCTTTTCCAGGCTAAACATTCCCAGGTTCTTCAGTCATCCCTGTATAATAGGGTTTTCAGACCCCTTACTATCTTGGTCAGCCCTTTTTGGATGCACTCTAATTTGCCAATGTTCCTCTTAAAATGTGGCATCCAGAAGGAAACACAATACTCCAGATGTGGGCTGACCAGCACTAATTACAATGGGACTATTAACTCCTTTGATTCACATAGTATATTTATATTAATGGACCCTAAAATTACAAAAACTTTTTCAGCTGCCACATCACTCTAGGTTTTCATTCTGAGTTCATGGCAAATTATAACCTTTTGTTTTGTTTTGTTTATTTTCTATTATTAAATCAGAACTCTGCCATCTTTCATTTTTTTGCCAATGATTATTTAGCCTAAACACAAGAGTTTGGCTGACTAAGTGGTAAGACTTGAGGTCTTTGTGAGAAGGAAACATGTCTACTTGTCATGATGTTCCAGAGCCTATCACAGTGCCTGGCCCACTAATGTGTTAATTGTGTCTTCCCCCAGCTACCTCCCACCATGATGGGAACTTAAGAAATAAAGATACCAAGAATGCACCAAGTAAATGTTCCATCTTTACTCCTAGTTATAGCATTAGCCCCAAATCCCTACGCTGTCTCCCACTCTAGCAACCTGAACTGGAGGATCTCTGACCTTTGTAGGACCTCTATGAACTCATTTGAACACGCCAATTTGATGGCAAACATAGCAGGGAAGAGAGCAAAAGAAAAAAGAAACAAATGTGAGTAACTATCGGTGAATAAAAGAATGTTTGCTCAGGGCAGCTCCATTTATTTCTCCCACTAGGAGCTCCAACCCTTTAATTTTGGTCACCTTGTAAAAGGAGGGGGAAGCCTTGAGCTCCCCCTGGAGGTTAGAGTGTGGGACTGATAAGAGATGTTCAATAACTGGAATGATCATTGACCTTGTGCTCTTTCTGAATCTTGTTTGGGTAATCCAATGTTTCCAGTAATCCTCTCAACTATCAGGGACTTGTGACTTTGTGAAGGATTAGGCCAACCTGAAGCTTTGAAAAGATACACCAACGTATGTGGCGATGGTCCAGGGAACTCACTACAAACCCATTTTGTCTTAACACTAATTCCCTCACCTTGTTCCTTTGCTTAATCCTGTCAGCTTTGGACCCCAGACAGCTCCCACAGACTTCTAGGCTTTGCATGTGCTTTACTTGGAATTTAGCTTTCTTATTCGTTCATTAGTTCATTCCAGCTAAGGACTGGGTAGGAGCTGGGAATGCACAAGTGAAAAAAAAAAAATTAGATGTGGGGCTTAGAGTCTAGTGAAGCAGAAAGACAACCCACAAATAAGTGAAAATTGCAACCACAATAAGTGCTATGCAGTGAATGGGGCTTTGAGCACCAAAACAGAGGAGTTTTAACTATATATTTTAAGTTAAAACTTAAAAGGAGAAAGGGAAATGTGAGGTGAGAAGTGAAGGGATCAACCCAGTAAGGAAGGAAGTAAAAGAGTTTCCAGGCAGAAAAAATGGCCTTTTGCAGAGGTCTGGTGGAGAAGGAGGAGCCCAGCAAGTAGTGGAGGCTGAAAAGAGAGGCCAGCATGGCTAGAACAGAGAGGGGAAGAAAGAGCTTGAAGGAAGATGAGGCTATGGAAGAGAGCTACTTGGCTTATCACCAAGACCTGGTGATAGTTCTGGATTAGTTCTGATCAACAATTAATATTCTTTGAGCTGATTGTGAAATAACTCTTAATCTACTTTTTCTACCCTGTTTGCAAAGTAGCTCCTAACTAACTACTTTGTCAAATGCCATAAAATAAATATACATGAAGTGTATATTTTGGCCTTGATAGAGCAGCAATTCCATCATACATCTCAGGGATAGACCTTCAAGGGTGAGTAAAAATTTTTTGTTTGTTTTGCTTGTTTAACAGGACTATTTGAGGATACTTTACAGCATAGGGAGGCATCAGAGATCAAAATGGTGGGGTGAGATGCTTCAGGGCTCCATCCCTTCACAGAAGCTTTGAATATCCAGAAGAACTGGCAGAAACATCTCTATCAAAGCTACAGAAAACAGTAAAGGACTGCAGTACCCAGGTGAATACCAAATCAAGAAAAAGGTTACTTAAAAGTGGTGGCACCCCAGCTGACCCCACCCCCACCCCTCACCGGCTTGGTGGGGGGCTGGCTCATGCTCTCAGTGCATGCATCCCTCATCCTGGTTCTAAAGGGAACAGAATAACCCACTGGTACATACTGGGAGCATGTATATTTGGGCCAGAGGGACTTGCTGTCCCAGAACTTGCCCTGCATGTTGAAGACAATTCACACTGCTCTCCTACAGAAGGCTAAAGGAGAGCGGTCAAGTTGTACTGCCTGGGTAAGGGATTGCTGGCTGGAGCACATAAAGTGCATTTCCCAGGACCTGGAGGAAACGGTTTCCTAGGGAAGATGGGACATTCAGACTGTGTAAATGGGGGAATTCCTAGGCTCATAGACACATGCTCAAGATGAGATGCATATGCAGAAAGGATTAAGAAGGCCCCTACACTTCGGTATGGAGTTTTCTCTAAACTCGTATAGATACCCTGAAGGAGAATATTTGCACTGATCATCTACAAAGGCTGGGAAAGGTATTTTCTTTTTCTTCTTCTTCTTTTCTTTTTGTTAGCTCTTAGCATTCAAGAAAAGCTCTGTCAAACACTTGCTGGATACAAGTGTAAGTAACAGATGCTTCAGAGTCTAAATTCTAGTGATAACATATTAAAATAACAAAATGTCCAGGTTTCAACAAAAGATTACAAAACATACAAAGAAACAGGAAGCAATGGCCCAGGCAAAGGGGAAAATTAATGCATTAAAAGCCATCAGTGAAAAGGATTAGAACTGAGACATTCCAAAGACTTTTTTTTTTAGGAGATACCAGGAGTTGAACCCAGGACATTGTATGTGGGAAACAGGCACTCAACCACTGAGCTACACCCACTCTCCCAAAGACTTTTAAATAATGGTCCTAAATATACTCAAAGAGCTAAAGGAAAACACAGACAAGGAACTAGAGAAAACCAGGAAGATGATAGATGAACACAAAGAGAATATCAGTAGAGAGATGGAAATTATGAAAATAAACCAAACAAAGCTGAAGAACACAGTAACAGAAATTAAAAGTCCCCTAGAGGGATTCCACAGCAGATTAGAGCTGGCATAAGAAAGAATCAGAGAATTTGAAGTTAATAAAATTGAAATCATACAGTCTGAGGAACAGAAAGAGGAAATAATGAAGAAAAGTGAACAGAGCCTGAGAAACTTGTGGGATACCATCAAGCATACCAACATATGCATACATCATGGGAGTCCCAGAAGGAGAAGAAAGAGAGAGAGGGGCAGAGAGAATATTCAAAGAAATAGTGGCTGAAACTTCCAAAGTTTCAGGAAGACATAAATATACACATTCAAAACACTCAATGAACTCCAAACAGTAAACCTAAATAGACCTACACGACAGCATATTATAATCAAACTGTCTAATGCTAAAGATAAAGAGAGAATTCTGAATGTTGCAAGGGAGAAGCAATGTGTCATGCATAAGGGTACCACAATAAGATTAAGTGCCAATTTCACATTAGAAACCTTGGAAGCAGGAAGCAGTGGGATGACATATTTAAAGTGCTGAAAGCAAAACACTGCCAACCAAGAATCCAGGCAAAACTGACTTTCAAAAATGAGAGGGAGATTAAGACATTCCCAGGTAAACAAAAGCTGAGGGAGTTTGTCACCACTTGACCAGCCCTAGAAGAGATGCTAGTTCTGCAGGTTAAAGGAAAGGACAATATACAATAGAACAAAGCTGCATGAAGAAAATAAAGATCTCCAGTAAGGGTTACTACAGGGATAAATATAAATGCCAGCACTATTGTACTTTTGGTTTGTAACTCATTTTTTTTTTACTTCCTACAGGATCTAAAAGGCAAATGCATAAAATGTAATAAGAAATCAGTGGCTTGAGTCTCATAAGGTATAAACATATAATTTGTGACAAGAACTATATACAGGCGGGGAGACAGAGGGATTAGGGATATAGTTTGCATGTACTATTGAAGTTAAATTGGTATCGAAGCAAATGAGATTGTTACAGCTTTAGGTTGTCAAATATAAGCCCCATGGTAACCACAAAGGAAATATCAGAGAATATGCAATCTCATAATGACAGAAATTAGAGTACAGCTTGCCAGGGTGAGGGCAGGGAGAATGAAGAGTTAATGCAAAATAGGTGTAGAGTTTCTCTTTCGGGAGATGGGAAAGTTTTAGTTAAGGAAGGCAGTAAGGATACTGCAACATAGTGAATGTGATTAATCCCACTGAATAGTATGATTGGGGGTGGTTGAGATGATGGGAAAGTTTATATTGTATGTATGTTCCTAAAATTTTAAAAAGAAAGAGTAACTAAGAGACCATGACAATTAGAGGTTATACATGATCCTGGACAAGATCTAACAAGGGAGAAAAGAATGTTCAAAAGGGCATTATTGGGACAAATGAAAAACTGGAATATTGACTGTAAGCATCATATCATTGTTAAATTTATTGAACTTGTTAACTGAACTTAAGGTGGCTACATAAGTGAATATCCCTGTTCTTAGTAAATGTACATGGCAGTATTACGTGTTCAAGGAGCATGATGTATACAACCTACACTCAGTGTTCAGAAAATGTATTTATAGTAAGATAGATGGATAGATGGATAGCTAGAATGGTATGATAAATGTGGAAAAATATTAAAATTTGTGAAACTGGGTATCTGGAAGTGTAAGGGTATGTTGGAGTTCCCTGAATGGGGTTTGTATTTTTTTCTTTAACTGTCTTGTAAGTCTGAAAGTATTTCAAATAAAAAGTTTAATTTTTTTAATAGCACAGGGCAGGAGTCTAAAGAGGGAGAATCTATGGATGCTTGAGAAGATTCGAAGTGAGTGAGAAACAAAGTCCTTCATGAGGGTACAGTAGGTGCCTCCCTGACTGCTTCCTCTGAATAGTTTCACTTATTCATTAAGGATAACATCATTCAGCAAAACTTCTCTCTTACTCAACGTTTTCCCTCGTTGGTAAGAAATACATAGCTGGTGACCATGCAAAATGCAATATTAAGCCTATTTCCCTCTAGTCCAACATTACTAAATATTGGCTACAAATCTGTAATCAAGCAGTAATATCCTCTACTTTTATTGGTCATTCATTTAATCATCCCTTCTTTCAATACACACATATTAAATTCCTACTATGTGCTAGACACTGGAGATTAAAATATGAATAAAACAGAGTATTTGCCTTTTGAGAGCTCATAGTCAAGTGGGGGGAAAAAAGACATGAAAACAATGAATGAGCAACGGAGCAGACGTGAATGTGATAAATGGTAACATGGGTGAAAGAAACTCTTACCTCTGCCCCATAGAGGCAAGGAAGGCCCCTTACAGGAGTTGGCCTTTGAGCTGAGGCTGGAAAGAGGAGGGGGGACACACTACAAGTACAAGAGGAAATCCCAGGCAGAGGGAAGAGCATTTCAAGGCATAGAGGCGAAGAATAGCATGAAGTACTGAATAACTGAAAAAAGATGCTTGGACAGAGTCCAAAGTGGCCTTAGAGAGTCAGGAGAGAGATGAAGCTGGGAAAGTCGGCAGCAGTCTGTTGATGAAAACCTTTGAACATGGCTCTCTAGAGTTTAGATTTTTATCATATAAGCAATGGCAAGCCAGTGATGCTCCAATTTACATTCTAGAAAGATCACTCAGGCAGCCATGCTGAGGATAGTTTGTAATCATGAAGGGTCAAAGGGAATTTTAACTCATCTTGGCATCAATGACTGTTTGGTCCATATACATTTGGAGTGCACACGTGGTGTTACCATTTGTTTGTCAGAAACTCTAAACCTCCATGGCTATCACAGAATCTCTGGAAACACATCTAGAGTTGGCCTGCTCAGTTTTCAGTTTTTTCAAAAGTGTGTTCTACGGAACACTAGTTCTAGGGGATGTTAGTAGGTGTGAAGGGTTGTGGAGGGTGCAATTGCATTCTAGGAAATGATGCTTTAAGTGACAGCCCTTAGGGAGTAAAATAGCCTTATAGAAAACTCAAAGCAGATAAAGCAAAGAAAGTACTCCTACGTCTCGTCAAAAAGCATGCAGAAAATACTATGGCAGATAGCTACAGACACAGATACAGCCACATGCTTCTCTTTTTGTTTTTGCTTTCCTTGGGCTAATCCCCAAATGGCCTGATATTAGTACTCTCTGAGCACACAACTACTAATAGTAGGAAGAAAGGTGGGCAGCAGGGAGAAATTAATTTATAATATTAGAATTGGCTGTGCCTTATGAAGAGCAAGGGGTTAGAGCACACTGGTCTCCTGGAGACATTCCATTTGAGTAAGGGAAGAAAGTGTTAGAACTTCTCTTTATATTTTTATCACAAAGTCATAAATTAAGCTTAGCTGACATAGTACACAGATCAAATCTGGCATCTTCACTCACTCTGTCCACTGGACACTTGACATGAATAATATAAGGTATCCTGAAGGAATCGTTGAGGAGGGGAGGTGAAGAATTGGCTGTGCAGCTATCTAACTCTCCCCTGGGAAAGGGGACAAGCTGGATAGGAAGTATCTGCCAGGCTGATCAAGGTAAGGGAAGGTTCCAGGGGTCAGGCAGGCTAAGTCAGAAAGACCAAGGAGGGATCTGGGGCAGAGGAGAGTGGAGATATCCAGGACATGAGGATAAAACACTGACCATAGGAGAATGCTTGAGTATCAAGAAAAAGAAGCTGAATCTGACATCAGGCCTGGATCCAAAAAGAAAATCCAATGGCAGATCAGGTCTTAAGTAAAGGCAGTGACAGAGCACGAAGTTGAGATCAAGATGAGAGTAAAACAAGAAGGTCGAGGCCTTTTTCAATGAATAGGGCATCTTCTCATAAGACTCTAACTGTGTGAGGCAAGGTAGACTCACTCTGTTTCAAAGGCACAACCATATGAATTGGCACAAGTATCCTACATGGATAAATTGAGTCCTCTCCCTGGACTATAAGTCACTGGGCAGGAATTGTCTGGTTCAACTTAGTTACTCCAGCATCCAGTACAGAACTTGGCACAATACTAGGTGCTCAGTTAAGATTTCTTCAGCAAATGGCTGAATAAATTCTCTAAATTAAATTTCTTTCCATATCACCAATGTTTCTTGACCCCTAGATTCCAAAATAAGCTCTACTTAGACACAGGATTTCTTTGCAAAGTAACCCTCCTTGCTATAGCTCACCAAACTCTTATCCCAGGGAAGGATGTAAAGACCTTGCTCTCTTTGAGATGTCAACTTCCAAACTCAATAGAGCTATGATACCACCTGGCAAAGCCACCCTTGTAGAACACCAAAATTGACACATGACTACCCCTCCTCTCCATTTTTTTACTTCATTCCAACACTAGGCTGAACTTCAAAGAAGCTGAGTGAGCAGGAAACACAGAATGAGCTCCCCAAAAGAGGCCTTAAGAAATGCTTTGACACTACTAACCTTGGACTTGTCAATCCACAATTTTACCAGAAAAATCTAAACTATAGAAATAAATTATCTTTTTTAAACTATTTTTGTTTTCCCAGTGTCTATAACCATAAAAGGGTTTTGGCATGATTGTCCTCTCACATAAAGGAAAGTGAGGGCACTCACTTCTTGAATGGTGTGTTGACCCTCCTGTGCCAGAAAGAATAGTCAAGTAACCCATAGGCAAAATGTCAGTGGTTCCAGATCATAAGTAATATAATAGGACCCACAGAGCAGGAGATGGCATTTCAGAGTGATATCAATAGTGCCATCTCTCCCAGGGGTTACATACACAGAAACGACATAGGGAGCTGCTGGGTGCAGTTTTGTATTTGCAGGAACGTGAAAACGATATGAACCAGGTCCTTAGCATTCAAGTTAAAAGCAAGTAGATTCTTTGTAACCTGCACAGTTGATCTAAAAACGTTTTTATTTGATCTGAGTTACAACTCGGAAGCCCATGTGTGTGCATGTACGTGAGCGAGTGAGTATGACTAATAATATTCCTAGGAATGCTTTCCTCATACCTTTGTGAATGAATGTTCATTCCTGGGCATCACCATTGAAGAGAGAAGAGTGCGCTGCAGTGCACTGAGTATCCTGCAAGAGGACCTAGGGCTACCAGTGGCCACACATGACCTACAGAGCTGGTGCACAGTAGCTGTGTCCCCATGGGGTGGGAAGACCAGGCTGATATGCACTGCCCATGCAGCTGCCCATTCATCCAGAGATCAGCTGAGCTGATCCATCCACACGTCTCCCCTGACCCACGGCATGTGCGGTCTGGTTGGGGCTGTTGGGAACAGTGGCAGGCACAGACATCCACATACCCACACCCAAGGGCTTGTCAGAAGTTCTATTAGTCTTCGTGTCAGGGAGGCTGTCCAAGGAACCCTCAGCTCAAGGACACTAACTGTCCTGCTCAGAGACAAACAATGACAAAAGTGACACCATTTGACGTCTGAAGAGTAATTTACAAGGACAGACTTGCAAAATTCTCCAGTTTCAGATGTTGGTGTCATTTGATGCCTTATGTCCTCAGACCAACATTCTTGAAGGATAATCTCAGGTCTGGCCAAGTAGAGAGCTCTTCAGGATCTCTCTCTTCCCTAAAGTGGGTCTCACTTCCATCTCGACAAACATTAATTAGACAACGACCGTGTGCTCTATGCTAGATCCTGGGACCATGCAGATAAGTTGGACAAGATCCTGTGGTAAAGGCACTGCCATTCCTCAGACCTCATGCCTGCAGGTTTTGGTTTCCTTGAAGGGATCTGGAGTGGTGACTGGTTCCCAGTCCATCCATTGACAAGTATTCATGGTGCTTGTGCTTGCTCACCACTGGTTCCTACCAGCACAGGTACCTTCTCATCCATTTGCATACTTGAGAAGCTTCATTCCATTGTCACTCTTTCCCTCTGGCCTTAGCTGAAGTCTGACACCTCCAGATGATACTGCTTCCCTTAACACCCTCTTCACATTTTCTAATTTTCCCATTCTCCATTTGTCCCAGACTAATTTGAGGGAAGGGGGAAATGCTGCTTTCCATCTCTTCTCTTTGAGGGCTTCATCATGGTGCCTCACTCTTCCTCTAAGCCACCAGCTCTGACCCTCTGAGGTAGTGAAGAAAATTTAAGTAGCCCTTAGATAAAGCTCAAAATCATCAAGTCCCTCATTTTTTATTCAAATCTGTTCCCTCTTTCCCTACAACCACTGCTCTGTTGTAAGCCCTCATCATCTCTTGCCTGGATTATTACTCTAGCTTCCCCACTGATTTTTTTTTTTTTAGGGTAAGGAAGGGAGTAAAGAGTTTATTAAGAAACCAGAAAAGAGTACACAGTCCTAGATATGGACTGCAGGCATGCTACAGGGTGAGTCATGCCCCTCACTGATTTTTGTGTCTAGTCATGCTGCCCTCATACTTCTCCCCTCCCCCTAGCTTGTACTATTTAAAACCCAAATATTACTGTAATACTTCCTAACTGGTTGTGACCTCATAGATGTAGCTAACATTTATTTTGGGTTTACATTGTGCCAGACCATGGGTGTTAGGACCTGAATAATTTTTTAGTCAGCATTCTCCAGAGAAACAGAGCCAAAAGGATATATATAAACAACTGGACACCATAACTTAGCCAAGATAACACACAAAATTAGCCATCACAGTCGTGTACCCCACAAAAGGCATGTTCAGATCTTAACCCGAGTTCCTGTGGGTGTGAACCCAATTGTAAATAGGACCTTTTGAAGAGGTTATTATTAGTTAAGGTGTGGCCACATTGAATCAGAGTAGGTATTAATCGCACTCTGGCTTAATAAAAAGTAGAAGCCAGAGAACAAAGGAGGGAGAGATCACCATGGGGCAGAGGACTGCCATCACCTGAACACTGCTGACTCTCAGAGAACACGTGGCCTGGCCGACACCTTGACTTCTAGCCTTCAAAACCATGAGACAACAAATTCTTCTTGTTTAAGCCAACTCATGTGGTATTTGTCATGGCAACCCTGGAAAACTAAGACCCTGGGCTAAGTGCTTTACCTGTTACTAGTATTGTCCCTATTTTACGGAAGAGGAAACCACTGTTGAAAGAGACTAACTTGTCAAGATCACATAACCACCAAGTGTCTCGGATGGGACCCAAAGCCCTAACTGTTCGACTCCAGAGTCTAGGCCCTTAACCATTATGCCATTGGAGAAAGACATCATCAGTGCTCACCAATATGTCCAGTTCTCTGTTCCCATCGGCACTAGTAAGGATTATACTACCCTGCATCCTTAAAGCGAGGGTTGGCCCTGTCACTTGCTTTGGTCAATGAGAAGTGAGTGGGTTCTGTTCTGGTGGAAGCATTTCAGCTTCAGTATACAACTCTCCATCCTCTCTCCACCTGCTGCAGTGAATGCCAAAGCTTCACACTGAGATGGTGAACTCATAAGATGGTGGAAACTTTGTCAGCCTGAGCTGAGTCCCCCATCAACGCACAGGGACATGAAGCAAGAACAAGAAATAAACCTTTGTTGTATAAACCTTTCAGCCACTGAGATTTGGTTACTCTATGGTTTATAAAAAAACCACCCACAGTATAACTTAGTCTATCTTGATGAATAGAAATCTACCGTCTCACTTCAATTGTAGTAACCAGGCTCTTCTAGAAAAAGCATTTTTCCAGTTTTAGTTAATTACATGTAATAGCTATGAAAATCCAAGCAAGCCATTTACCTCCCTATTGCTTTAGTTTCTTCATCTATGAGAGTTAAAAGAGAAGGTTAAATCAAATTTTATTCAACACATAGAGCTTGGAATGTGCCTGGCTCCAGCTTAGCCAAAGCCCCTTCTATGCCTTATGGTTTAGGTCTGTCCTGACCAGCTTCATAGGACTGTCCTCCAGGGCTGACTGCTGGAAACAAATATTGGGTCAATCCCTGTCTCTGCCACTCAATAGACATGAGACTTTAGGTAAGCTATTACTTAATCCGTCTGTCTCCATTTCCTCATTTAGTAAAACAAAAAATATTTATTCCCACCTACCGGGTCTATTGGGAGGTTTAAATAAAATGGTGTGTGTTTAACTCTGTGTTTAAATCTATTGGTGATAGAGGCAGGCAGATCTGGTACTAGCCACAGCGTTAACTCTTACTTGCTGTGTGACCTTAGGCACATTACTTAGCCACTTCATGCCTCAGTTTCCCCAGTCATAAAGAATGGGTAGTAATAGTATCTCTACCCCCAACAGGAATTTAGTGAAAAATACCAAGCTTTTGACACGTAGTGGCAGTCAACAAATGTTAACTATACTTTAAAAAGTTATTTTACACATATGAGGCTGCTTTACACATATCACACAACTTACCACAATTATTTATTTAATGCTTTTTTTCTCCCATCTTGAATAGGGACTGAGTCTCATTTTTTCATATCTCCAGTGATTGGGCTAAATAATTTTAGGGGGATGAATGGGACAAATTCATTAAATATTCTGACCTCTTTCTATCCTCCTAAAGAAAACTTCCTATCTCTTGGCCTTAGAAAGTCACAGGCTTTTCTGATCTCTGAACAACAAAGCTGGGGACTGTTTGGTTGTCAAAGAAATCATTTCACACAACTTTTAAATCTGACCCTGCTTCGTCACTCCTGAACTCAGAAGGCAAAAGTAAAGGGAAGGAAGGGGCAAATAAGCTCCCCAAATGGCTGAAGTCTCTCAGTTGTGTTTTTCTGTAGTCTGAGAGGTTTTGTTTATGATTCGAAGAAACAAAACCGTTTCCAAGAAAAACTCATTTTGTTATGGTTCAAATCCATTTAGTTGGTGATTATTACTTCCTCTGCTGAGCTTTCAACTTGCTCAACTCTCCTGTGGCCATAATCTCTCGAGGCTGACGGTGCCCTTGAGAATATAATGTGTAGCTCCTCTGCAGAACACACCTTTGGCCGCAGAGCCCTGGAAGGCAGTGCATAGAAATAACTCATTACCTCCACAAGCTTTTATTCCAACTGATGCGGGCAGCATCCATGCAAGCAGTCACTTCTGTGCCTCCTTAGTCATGGATTTTTCCTTTGGATAAAGGGTAGGGCTGTGTGCCCAGGTGCAGCTTGAGTCAGGGCTGGTGACGTGAGTGCCTCTGCAAAGTTTTGTGGCCAACAGGTAGATGTGCTTCATCACACTTGGGGGTGGGGGGAGGGAAGCAGGGAAATCCCGGACAGTGGCTGTTTGTCTTCACTATTCACAATGACAGAGAGCTCCCTCTTCAAGTTCCCACCAATGGGGTGTATAGCTTGGGAATGGCCAAAGAAAAGACCTTTTTGTACCTGATTGGCTGTGTCACAGCAACATGTTAAGCTGTTCCTGGAGTGTATGTAAATCTGGTGCTTTGGGGAAAATACAGCCTGGGTCATGGAATCCACCGAGGTCAATTCTCTCAGCTATAAGGAAACCGCCCTTGCCTTCTACACCAACGCCACCGGAAGCAGGGCTCATAGGCCAACGTTTTCCTTACAGCTTGAGAGGTGATTCAGACCAAGGGGAGGCTACTACATTGAGATCAATTTTGGATTGACATAAGGCTGAACTTTGTAGAGTAATTTTCTGAAAAATGGACAATTTGCTTTGGAATAGAGTGAGTTTCCTGTCACTGGACTTGTTTAAACAGACGAAACACCAGGCAAAAAATTACAGAAGAGACTCAAACAAATGAATGTTGAAATTAGATGACCTTAATTATCGCTTTCCATCTCCAGGTGCTATGATTTTTTAATTTAATTTAATTTTATTTTAGGTGCTGGGGATTGAACCCCGGACCTCGTACGTGGGAAGCTGGCGCTCAACCCCAGAGCCACATTGGCTCCCCTGAGTTGTTTTTTCATTTGTTTGCTTGTTTGCTTTTCGTTTTTAGAAAGCACCAGGAACCAAACCCATGACCTCCAATGTGGGAAGCAGGAGCTCAAGCACTTGAGCCACAGCCGCTCCCGTATGATTGTATTAAAACAATCCATTTAACCACCCCTAAGAGCCTACTATGTTCTCTAACTCTTTGAGTATCATGAGACATGGGGAAGCAAGTGAAGACAATCCTTGCACTGAATAGCCTTCCTTGGGAGACAAGACACATGTATCAACTTAGGATCGTCTAGTTGATGCTGCCACAGTTTTTGGAGACTTAAAATTATAAATGCCAATATTTTCATAGTTGCCACATGTCTTTCTGAATCATGGAGGGGGCAGGGCTCTACCTATCATCCTCAAGCAGGGACTAGGCTGACAGAGGCTCAACCCTCTGGAATGTCACAATAGGAAGAGTCTCACAACTAAATTGTCAGTTCTGCTTATACTGATTGGCTAAATAAGTGGCATGGCATGACTAGCCAGAGTCATTCTCTGAGCAGTGGGGCAGTACTTTCACTCTAGTTGTGTGTAAGAAAGGCAAGGGGAGAATGGGCTGGGAGATACTGCAGTGGAATGAGAGCCTGGATTAGGGTAGCGATGGTGGGAATAAAGACACCAGGGCAGGCTGGAGCAGTGTTGCAGAGGTGAATCAGCAGAACTTTGTAGAAGATTAGATATAGGTGATAAAGAAGGAGGAGGAGTCAAGGAGAACTCCAAGTTTCCAGGTCATGTGAATTTGGCAAGAACAAGGAGCATGTTTGATAATAATACCTTGTGTTTTTTATAGCCCTTCTGCATCCATTAAATTACTTCAATCTCTTTTATAAATGAGACAACTAAGACTCAAAGAGGTTAAATGAGTTGTCCAAAGCCATCAATCTAGTAATCTCAGATGTGGATCTCCCACGCCAAAGCCTTTTTTTTTTTTTTCATTTTAAAAATCAATCCTTATTGAGTATACAGATGGCTGGGAGCAAATATCACTTATTTACTGAAAGAAAAAAAAAAATTCTGGAGGAAGCAACTAGATAATTTAGGATCCCTGTTTGAGTCTGTAGGAGATGGTAATGCACACTCAGAATTCCGATGGATGCTTTCTTGTAGGCTCTTCAGGCTCTAAGAAAAGAGTGTCCCAGACTGAAACCAGGCATGATGGTCCCAAAATCTCTGATGAAATGAAAGTCATCAGACAAAAAGTCCTGGCAGACGAGGAGGAACAATTGCTATATAATGTTGTAATCTTTAACAAAATATAATGATTGCATGTCCTTGGTTAACCAAACACAGCATCCTTTCTGAAACCCCTGTTCTTCAAGCAAGGGATACAGCAGGAAGCCTTCTGGGCTAAGAGGACAAGTCTTACATCTGATTTCCCTCCCTTTACATAAGATCACTACAAGGAGACCTCTGTAGATAATGAGATTCATGAGGCTTGAGCAAATAATGACATAATCCCCTCAAATGGGTAATTATTACCAGAAAGAGAAGAGAGACCCATTCTTAACTCTACAAACCCTAAATGATACACAGTGTTAATCAGCTCCTGTCAATGGGTAACTTTGTTGCTGTTTTTCCTTTTTTAAAAATCACATTGTACTAGAAATTAAAAAATAAAGACACTTCTAAGATTCAATTTGGTGCACCTGACAAGCAGAGCAATAACAAATTCCTTTGTGCCTGTGGCTGGGAAATAGGGTACCTTGATTAATTTTTTTTTTTTTTTTTTTTAAGAGGTACTGGGGATTGAACCTGGGACCTCATACATGGGAAGCAGGCACTAACCCACTCCTCTTGGTTAATTCTTTATATCTAGGATATTGTAATTGTTGTTCACAAGTCTGTCTTCTCTAAAGGGACACCATCTCTGTTGCACTTAGGTACTATGCACTTAGGAGATGTTAGCCCATAGAAGATAGAGGCACAAAAAATGAATGTTGAATGACAATATGTATAACTGCCTATCAACTCATCTGATGAGCATGAATTAACCAGGGCTACCGTGTTCAATTGCCTAAACTATTCTTACTTTCCACTCCTGCTGAAAGCCAACTGAAAGATACACACATTCTATTGCCAGCAAGTTAATACCCAGAGCTTCCTTGATACTCCCTTCTAATTTGCCTCCTGTCAAACAGGGGCCAACTAGAGCAGTTGCATTAGCTATGGCACTTTTGAGATTTATGTAACAGACTTTGGAATTGCTCTGCTCTGCAATTGTGTTTCCTAAGATGCTGCCATAATATGAGTCGTTCTGCAGGGGAAAAAAAAACATTGTCTTGGTGTGTGAGGTAGTGAATGGAGCTATTCTCTGTCCTTGCCATGGCCAGAATTGCTTATCTGTTAATTGGCTTTCAATTAGTCTCAAGTCACTTCCTGGGGGTAAAACAATTTCTCCCTTGTTTTTTGTTGTTTTGTTTTGTTTTTTGTACCAGGGCCACGGATTGAACCCAGGACCTCGTATATGGGAAGCTGGCGCTCAACCACTGAGCCACATTGGTTCCCCTGAGTTGGTTTTTTTGTTTGTTTTTTTAAGGATGCACCGGGAACTGAACCCAGGAGTGCCCATGTGGGAAGCAGGCACTCGGCCACTTGAGCCACATCCACTCTCCTCCCCATTGATTTTAATCTCCCATGGATTTTAAGCTTTGGCCCTGTTTTCCTGTTTAACCCAGGACCAAGGACACAGAAGCCTTATTAAATCCATCCTGACATGAAAGGGGTGCAGAAAAGGGCTCCACAGATGGAAACCAAGGGCTTCCATCAGTCCTCATTTGTCGTCGAATCAGTTCTCTGTGGCCCCCAATTTCAACAGCACAGGCGTTCTGACAATCTCTAAGGCCACAGTTAAAACTTCTCTTCACACTAACACAAAATCTTTTAAAATACTGGCTTGAAATGGATTGCCACATTAGTTGAAAACAGTTCTTCACTGACAAAAGCAGCTTCAGACAGCCAGTTTAGATTTCCAAAACATCTGTGCCTATAATGCTTGGAAAACTCACACTCCAAAGCAGAGAAGCTGTCTCCAATAAGTCTGTGGCCAAGCTGCTCAGAAAATAACCAAAGGAGAATAAAACAAGCTCTCAAAGCCTGCGCTCTCTTTCGACAGCATTAAGAACACTTGCCTCATTCTCTTTTATTTTTTCCAAAAATGGTTTTTGTCTCTGAGGCATTTCTCCATGAAGGGAAAAAAGGTAGGTCAATGGGGGAAAAAAGTGGGCCAGAAGCAAGCAGGCTGGGATGTGAGCGTGTGCAGGAATGTCTGACTGCAACTGTCAAGGACTCAATAGCCCAACTCCCAAATGCCTCCATGCATTTCCCTCCAGATGTAAACTCATGAGGTTTTTGTCTTCAAAGAAAACTCTCCCAATCCTCCCAAGTGCCATTCACAGAATGGAAGTCTCCCAGTCTCCTGGGAACTTGGAGGTCCGGTAGGACACTCTCCCACATGCAGGAATTTCTTCTCAGCAGGCCCATCTCCTGGGGGCCTTCTGCCAGCTACGGGACTCTTCCAATGACAGGAGCTTGCTGCCTCCGTGAACAATCAGGCCTTTTATTTATTAGCTCGTCTCCATGTACTACCCCAAATTGCTACCCTGTAACTCAAATCATCAGATCTGTTCTAAACTGTGAAGCTTCACGGGGTAAATCAAACCGCTCTTCTCCATGGCAGACATTTAAATAAGTTAAAATGGTCATTGGGTCCCTTTGGAGTCTTTTCCTATTTGGGCTGAATAACCCCTGCTTCCTGAAACCTTGGTGCAAGTGATGGGATTGCCAGGCTTTCCCACATTCAGGCAGCTCCACTGGATTGTGCTCCTGCTTGAAGATGTCTTGCTGGCAGGCAGGGAGCTCCCAGATAGAAACAAAATCCTCTGAATGTGGTCTGCTGAGAGCAGAGGATGTTGGGACAATTATCTCCCTTGTCCTTTATTCTTTTTTTAAAAATGAGATGAAATTGACTTTGGGGAATAGCCATAGTATTCTCTGGTTTACCTGTGTTTTCTTCTGTATTTACTGTTTTTAAACCACCTTCAGCAAATCCTGAACTTCATTGATGACTAGAAGTATAGAGTAGATTCTTGTCCTTTACCTCTGTACTTTTTATCTTCACGGTTTAAAAGCTTCTTTTAGCCTGTTGAAATCTTTTTGGGTTTGTTTTTGTCATCTACTGTAGCATCTATCCCTCCAAGCTTTGGATGAAAAATGACTTCTATGTCTTAATCTAAGTCCAAGTTGTTTAAAAGATAAAATAGTATGTATAGAATGGCCATAGTACAGAATATACAACAGTTAACTTTTATTGTGGGCTTACCTTATGTCAGGCACTGGTCTAAACCCTTCTCATGAATTAACACTTTTAATCCTCATGTCAGTACTGAAATATGGGTATGATTAGTATCCCCACTTTACTGATGAGGCATAGAGGAGTTAAGTAACTTGCCCAAGGTCTCTCAGCTAGTAGGTGGCAGAGGTGGGATTTGAGGCCAAACCATCTGGCTCCAGAGCCCATGATCTTCTCCACTGCACTGCACTGCCCTGTTAGAAGGCATCAAGAGATTTCCCTCCACTTTGGCATCATCAACCCAGCAATCAATGTTCTTTGGGAAGAACTGGGTAAACCAGCTAAGAATCCAAAATTTGTACTATCACCTAATCTACTTTCATCTATCCTTTCCATAAGGATATTATAAGGAACTCTATCAAAAGCTTTTCTGTACTGTGTCTATAGCATTCCCTCAATCTCCAAGTTCAGTAAACCCACCAAAGAAAATGAGTTTAGTTTGGAATGACTTGTTCTTGGAAAACTGTGCTGTCCCTAGTACTAGTACTTGCCTGCCCTATTCCTGGCCCATTAAACTGGCCCACACTACCCAGCTACTGCTCACAGCTGTCTCAGAGGGCTATTTTGCTTATTGTTGCTTGTTCTAGTCCAGTCTTACTCCAAAACGCTCCACTGCCTGATCTAATTCTTTGGCACTCTAATCCCATCTTTGACTCTTTTGTCTGACAGAGTGTATCAGCAAGTGTGTCTTATGGCAGATATTAATATTAATAGTTTTTATTATTATGCCAGATATTAATAGTTTTTGTTGTTTAGGGCATGGTTCCTGGGTTAAAGTTAAGTGATTATATTTACTGCAGAGTTTTTAATATGCTAATGTGCATTGTGAATCTCTAGTTAGAGTGATATTCCATGTAGTGTTTCAAATTATTTGACCATGGAATATTTCACATATGTACACATACAGGGGTGTGTGTGTGTTTGCACACACACTATCACCAAAAGTCAGTGTTCCATAAAGTACATGCAGGGAAACATTGTTCTAATCTGTGGGACTTTTCCCAGTACTTATTTTCCAGACATTTTCATCTTGACTTTTTTAACGTGTTCTAATTTTTTTTTTCTTTTTCTTTCTGACTCTCCATTCACATCCCACACTGACTCAGGTGGGAGATACTAGCATTTCCTCAAAAATCTAATCCCTGGTTTTGGCTTCCGGACCAACTCCTCTTTTAGCATGCTTGTGCTAGAGCAAGTCCTTAAGACGAGACCAAGAAGAGAGCCAAAAATGTGTTACTATCCAGCCAAGAGAGAATGAGGGAGTGAGCAAGAGATGTATTGATTAATAGGGCATGGGAGTAATATGGGAATCCTATAATTTGATAAATCTTCAGTATCCCTCCTATTCCTTAGGCAATGGAGGAGCCCACGGTTCCTTCCCCTCATGGCGCATTCCTCCACCTTGGCTTCATACTTTAATCACTTGGAGAGCTTTTAATAAATACACATGTCTGGGTCCCACCCCCAAACAAATCAGAATCTCTGGAGGTGGGCCCAAGCATTGATATTTTTCGAAAGCTCCCCAGGTGATCCAACCACGCAGCCAAGATGGAGGAACACTGTCCTAGATGTCTCTAGATTTACAGAACCACCCCTCATTATACAGTAATTCCCACCCCTCATTATACAGTAATTCCCTACAGTGGAATAAGGAGGCCAGGGGCATGCTTTTACAGGCAATGAAGTAGAATCTTAACATATATCCTGGTTGAGAGTTGCTGCCCTACTAGCATCTGACAAGCATCAAATATCAGTCTTTTTATACCCATGGCTTCACCATTTTTGAACTCTTCATTTGTCTTCCTCTTTAAATCAGTTAAAAAGTGTATCTTTAGAAATTGTTTTTCAAGAAGATATAGGTTGGCATATGTTACAAGCCTTGCATATCAGAAAATACTTTTATTTACTCTATAACCAGAGATCTTTTTTTAAAGGCGGTACGGGGGATTGAACCCAGTACCTCATAAATGGGAAGAAGGTGCTCAACCACTGAACTACATCTGCTACCCTCCCCTATACTTTAAAAAAAATATTTATTTATTTCTCCCACTCCCCTCGTTGTTTGGGCTCATTGTCTGCTCTCTGTGTCTGTTCGTTGTATGCTCTCTGTGTCTGCTAGTCTATTTTTTTTCTAGGAGGCATAGGGAACCAAATCTGGGACCTTCCATGTGGGACGGAGGCACCCAATCGCTTGAGCCATATCCACTCCCTGTTTGGTGCATCATCTCGTTGCGACATCTCATTGTGTCAGCTCGCTGTGCCAGCCCTTCATGTCAGCTCACTGTCCTGTTCATCTTCTTCAGGAGGTACCATGAGTCAAACCCAGGACCTCCTATGTGGGAGGTGGACACCCAACTGCTTGAGCCATATCCACTCCCCCTATACTTTTTTTTTTTACTATATTTATTTTTTTAATTTATTGAAGTGTATCACTCATATATGAACATACATAAACAATAAGTGTATAGCAATATTTGTGACCTTACAAAACAAACATACATAACATCATACAGGGCTCTCATACCTCACTCTACCACAAATAGCTTGCATTGTTAAACATTTTTAACTAATGATTGAAGAACATCCTCAAAATATTACTACTAACCAAAGTATTTTCCCCCAACCAACCCTATTATTATTTTTATATCATTTATACATGAACATACATAAACCATAAGTGTATAGTAAAAGTTGTGAACTTACAAAGCAAACATTCATAACATCATGCAAGGGTTCCATACATCAACCTTCCGCCAACACCTTGCATTGTCGTGAGACATTTGTTACAAGTTATGAAAGAATATTGTCAAACTCTTACTACTAATTATAGTCCTTATTTTACATTTGGCATATCTTTCCCCCAACCCACCCTATTATTTTTTTTTAATATATATTTATGACAGAAGTTGAAAACTTACAAAACAATCATGCACATGTGCAGAATTCCCAAATAACACCCCTCTATCAACACACCACACGATGGTGGCACTTTTGTTACAGATTATGAGATAATATCATCCGATTATTACCAGGTCCATAGCGTACATTTGGCACATATTTTCCATACTCTCCCGTTATCAACACAATACATCTTTGGCATAGATGCAAAAATATTACATTATTACTGTTAACCACAGTCCATAGGTCACTCCAGTTGTATTTTTCCCATGCCTTTCCACATTCCCATGAGCCTACAACAGTGACATACATCTGCTCTAGCTCACAAAGGACATTCTTGCATCTGTACCATCGACCAGAATTCTTATCCACCTCTGAGCTTACTGTGCTTTTCAGTCCCTAGATTTTTCTCTAACTTTCTGTCAATTGTCATTTACATCCCTAGACTACCATTTTCAGCCACATCCCCATTTATAAACCAGCTGTTATTCACTATAATGTGTTACCATCAACTCTGTACATTTCCCCACTTTTACAGTAACGCTAACTAAAACTTCTACATACAGTATCAGTAGTCCATCTCAGTCCTCCTCTTATCTCCTTTAAGAATCCACCACCTATTACCAGGTCCTGAAGATATTTTCCCACATTCTCTTCCAGAAGCTCTGTGGTTCTTGTTTTTATATTTAGGTTTTCTATCCATTCCAAGTTAATTCTTGTATAAGGGTTGAGATAGTGGTCCTCTTTCCTTCTTTTGCTATGGTTATCCAGTTTTCTTAGCACCACCCGTTGAATGGACTGTTCTGTCTGAGCTGGGTGGGTTTGACAGGATAGTCAAAAATCACTTGACCATAATTGTGAGGGTCTGTTTCTGAACCATCAATTCGGTTCTATTGGTCTATGTGTCTGTCTTTATGCCAGTACCACGCTGTTTTTACCACTGCAGCTTGGTAATATGATTTAAAGTTCAGAAATGAGAGTTCTCCAACTTTGCTTTTCCTCTTCAAGATATTTCTGGCTATTCAGGAACCTCACCCTTCATGTTTTCCATTTACTTAAAAAAATGCTGATGGAATTTTTATTGGGATTGCATTGAATCTGTATAACAATTTGAGTAGAATTGACCTCTTAATGATATTTAGTCTTCCAATCTGTGAGCACAGAATGTTCTTCCAATTATTTAGGATTTTCAAATTTTTCTTTTAACAATGAGTTGTAGTTTTCTGAATACAAGTGCTTTATAATTTGGTTAGGTTTATTCCTAAAAATTTGAGTTTTATCTCTCATATTTTATTTTCACCACTCTTTTTACAATTTTAGTTACTTTTATTGATATAATCTTTATTTCTAGACTCTCTTCCAGGCCTCTCTCTCCTATCTTTACTTTTAGTATTTCCTGCAAAGCAGGTATCTCGATTACAAACTCTCTCAGTTTCTGTTCATCTGTGAATATTCTACACTCACCCTCATTTTTGAAAGACAATCTTGCTGGATTTAAGTTCCTTGGCTGGAAGTTTTTCTCTTGCAGTATCTTAAATATATCATACCATTGTCTTCTTGTCTCCATGGTTTCTGGTGAGAAATCAAAACTTAATCTTATTGGGTATCCCTTATATGTTATGCATTGCTTTTCTCTTGCTGCTCTCAGAATTCTCTGTCTTTGGCGTTTGACATTGTGATTAGTATGTGTCTTGGAGTTGGTCTATTTGGATTTTTTTGGATGGGAGTATGTCATGCTTCTTGGACATGGATATCTATGTCCTTCAATAGGGCTGGGAAATTTTCTACCATTATTTCTTCAAATATTCCTTCTGTCCCTTTTCCCTTCTCTTCTCCTTCTGGGAGATCCATGGTATGTATGTTTGCATGTCTCTTGCTGTCATTTAGTTCCCTGAGACCTTGTTCAAGTTTTTCCAATCTTTTCTTCATCTGTTCTTTTGTATGTTTGCCTTCAGAGGCCATTTCTTCAAACTCACCAATCCTTTCTTCTGTTTCCTCAAATCTGTTATTATATGATTCCGGTATATTTTAAATTTCATTTATTGCACCTTTCATTCCCATAAGATCTGCTATTTTTTTATGTAGGCTTTCAAATTCTTCTTTGTGCTCATCCAATGTCTTCTTAATATCCTTGATTTCTTTAGCCATCTCGTTGAATTTATTAAGGAGATTTGTTTGAACATCTATGATTAGTTGTCTCAACTCCTTTATGTCATCTGGAGGCTTATCTTGTTCCTTTAACTGGGCCACATCTTCCTGTTTCTTGGTGTGGATTGTAATTTTTTGTTAATGTCTTGGCATCTGGCTTACTAGAGTATTTATTCTGGGTGCAGTTTTTGTCTTTAGTTTAGGGTTTCCTGCCCTTTCTCTCTTGCTGGTTGTGTAGTAGGAGCCAAGGATGTAGTTGGTGCTATTAGCTGTGGAGGTTCAAGCTGTCCTCAGTGCCCCAAGGACCGATGAAACTTCTCCCAACTTTCTCCTTTGCCAGGGGTAGGGACAGAACCACAACTGTGTGTAATAATCCAAGTCGTGCAGACCTAGACTGTAGTTGCCCAGAGAGACTGATAAAGCTTCATGCCCCTTTCTCCCCTGCCTGCGGCAGAGATGGAGTTGCAGGTGTGGGCAGCAATCCATGCAGTGCAGGTCCAAGATGACCATAGTTGCCCCGGTAGACTTCCAATTATTCAGTCTGTGCCAGCCAAATGTACCTGCGGTTACCTGGATAGGCTGTTGCAGGGCCCGCCAGCTTCCTCCCTGCTAAAGGTGGGGCTGAAGACTAGGCCGGGTCTGCAGGCCAATCTGGATGAAAGAAATCGGTCTCTACCGTCCCTGTGGTATTCAGTCAGCCCGGCTACCCCTCATGCGGGGGTGGAGTCAAAATGGCGGCTACCAGCCTCATTCTGACTTGGACAGGTTCAAAGTTAAGCTGTTCTTAGGTTTATATTTTAGCCAGCCAAACTGACTAATCAGTAGATGACATTGGTGGCCAACCATCTCTTCCTCCCCTGTTTTTGGGAAATGGAGCTTCCAATTCCTACCACAGAATAGCTCCTGGGGTGGCTTGCACCACCAATGTAGGATGATCACCGACCTCTGCAGCGTGGCCTGTTACTTCCCAGAGAGGCTGGCGCAGCTCCCCCCTACTTCCTCTCCATCTGAGGTGGGCCTGGGGCTTAGGCTAGAGCTGTAATCTGATCAGAATGGAAAGAAACCTGTCTCTACCAGCACTGTGATTTTCAGTCAGCCCAGCTTCCCCTGTGTCAGGCGTGGAATTAAGATGGCGGCTACTGGCCTCTCTCTGATTTGGACAGATTCAAACTTTAGCTGTTCTTAGGATTATACTTTAGCCCACCGAATTAACTAATCAGTAGCTGAAGTTGGTGCCCAACCGTCTCTTCCTCCCCAATTTTTGGGAAGTGGAGCTTCCAATTCCTGCCATGGAACAGCTCCCTAGGTGGCTTGTGCCTACAGTGGAGGATGGGCACCGGCTTCCGCGGCATGGAGTGCTCTACTTATGAATCTTCTCTGCAGATGGGCAGTTTCCTCCTTCCATTCTTTCAAGGATGCACTTCTGGTCTCCTGGAGCCCCCAAACAAGTCCTTTAGTTAGTTCTAGGTGATTACTAACTGCCCTATAGCAGAAGCTAATTCTAGGAGCACCTTACTCTGCCTCCATCTTGCTGGTTTTCCTCCCCCTATACTTTTGATGGAATTTATTGTAATCTAAAACTTCTCTAAAAATAAAATTTATAATAAATAAATAAAAAAAAAAAAAACCCACAAACAAAAGGTGATTTATGATGTACAAGGGAAAAAGAAAGAAAGACAACCTGACTCAGAAAATACTTGAGTCATAGTTTTTTGGCATTCATACATGTATTCATTGTTCTACTGCCTTCTGGAAATTAACGTGGTAGAGTATAAATCTGGAGACAGCATGATCTTGTTCCCTGTATAGTATATTGCTTTTCTTTGTTGTTACTTTGGGGGTCCTTTCTTAAATCTAATAATTCAAAACTTTGGTCAGAAAAATCTAGCCAAGAATCTCTTTTCACTCTTTTTATTTTTCCTGGAACACAATGAACCATTGTAATCTATGCAGGAAAAGGATCTTCTATTTCCTTTTATTTTTCCTTCTGCTCAGTTTTTTTTCCTGGTCTCTTCAAAAGCATCAGTTATTCAGATTATTCATTCAACAAATATTTATTGAGTGTTACAGCATATACTATTGATTGTCTACCCAATATCCATTTCCCACTTCCTAAATTCTGACTGCCCCAAATTTGTTTCCAGTACCTGCTCCTCCTCCAAATGATTCAGGTCAATCCTCCTTGGTATAAGCCAATTATGGTGTTTCTATATACCTGATCAGTGATTTAGGAACAAAATTTTGACCAATTAAACAGAAGAGGAAGATTCTAGGAATCTTTTGGAACATGTTTATCAGTTCTTTTTAAAAAGACATACTAAAGATCCAGTCCTTTTTTTGCCTCTGGACATTCATGTCTGCCATTTATGGCAGCCATCCTGTGTCCAGGCGAGCTAGCCAACATGCTGATGATAGCAGAGGGAAGAGAGAGAAGGAATCTGGGTTTTTAATGATGTCATTGAGACACTCAATTAATCAATTCCAGAACCACTCTACCTCTGGAAATCTTAATATAGCAGATGATAAATTCCATTATTGTCTAAGCCATGGTTTGGCAAACTTTATCTGTAAAGGGACAGAAAGTAAATATTTTAGGCTTTACAGACTATACAGTCTCTGTAGCAACTACTCAAGTCAGCTCTTGCAGCATTAAAGCAACTACAGACAATGCATAAATGAATAGGAGTAGCTGTGTTCCAATAAAACTTTATTTACAAAACACACAGCCAGCTAGATTTGGCCTGTGGGTTAGAGTTTGCTGGCCCCTAGTCTAAGTTATTTTGAATAGGACATTCTGCTAGATGCAATTGAATGCACTCTGAAAGACACAAATATTATGTCCCAAACCTGGTACAGGGAACTGGGAAATATAATTATGAAGAAGATAGATCTAGGGAAGGGAATTCTGAAGACAGGGAAGGTAGAAACGCAAACAGGTAGTCACACTACTGTGTGATAAATACTTCAATAGGGGAGTGCAGGCCACTGTGAAAACTCAAGGGAGAGACACCAAACCGGGTTCTAGACATGTCAGGGAAGGACTGAAAAAGAAAAACCTTGCCCATCCATATCTATCGTCCTTTCTCACTGGTTTCATTTATCTCTTTTCTCTCCTTTTTGGAAGATCTTCTTAGGTTTGTTCTCCACATCATTGATTAAACTTTCCAAATGATAAAATCATCTCCGTATGGCCTCCAGTATGAATTTTAACTCAGCTACTGCATTTTAATTTTCCAAAAAAATTTTCATGAACTCATCCACCTCTAAATTTATTCTATTTCCTTTCTTTGTATCTCAGCCTGCTGCCTTTTCATCCCAGCCTGTTGTCTCCTTACACATTTCCACTCCCTTACTATAGAAACTATGTCTTCTTGCATCACAGTGAAGACACAAAATAATTTGCTGAAATTTTATTCTGCCTGACGTTGGTACATCATTTTCAGAGGAATGTTCTTCCATTCTTTAAATACTATATATTATACTATAAATGAGTAATATATGAGTACTATTTAAAGAATATTTATCACCTAAGCACCCAAGTACCCAAAACTTTGTTTTTAAAATGGAACCTTACCTTTGAAACACCGTGCCTATCATTCCTCCAATCCTTGACTCAAAGATGATTGCTGTTCTGAATTTCGTATTAATCGTCCCCTTGCTTTCCTTTAGATTTTTTTTTACCTTATATCATGTGTTCATAACAATAAATAGTTCAGTTTCACTTTTTTATTAATATATTTACATAAATGGAATCAAACACTATGTATCCTTTCATGACTTAATTTTTACTCAACATAGCATTCTTTCCTGTTGGTGCATACAGTTTGTATTAGTCAGGGTTCTCTAAGGAAACAGAACCTACAGGAGATATCTGTAAATAGTATGAGATTTTATAAAATTCTCTCACGCAACCTTGGGGATGCACAAGTCCAGATTCCATAGGACAGGTTGAAAACCAGGGGCTCTGATTAAGGTCCTTGATTAGTTTCCCAGGAGATGCTGGCTGCCTGAAGTAGACATGGAAATTTTCTCTCTGCAAGCTGAAATCATTTCCCCCTTTAAGGCCTTCAACTGATTGGATGAGACCTCACTCATTGCTAATGGCAATCTCCTCAGTTGATTGTAGATGTAACCAGCTGATGATTAAAGTCTATGAAATGTCCTTGTATTACAATTATCCCAGTGTTTGCTTGACCAGAAAACTGGGTACCATTACCTGGCCAAGTTGAGACATTAGCCTAGCCATCACATAGTTCTAGTAATTCATTTTCATATCGATATATTTCATTGAATGAATATACTACAACATATTTACCCTTCTAGTGCTGATGGATTTTGCATTGTTTCCAGTTTTTGCTGCTAGAATCATGGTTTTGTCCATGGCTCCTGGTATATCTGTGCAATTTCTCTAGGAACTATACCTCAGCGTAGAATCCCTGGATCATAGAACATTCACATTTTCAACTCTATCAAGAAATGCCAAACTCTTTTCAAATGTGGATGCACCAAATTATACTCCAATTAGCAGTGTATGAATAGTTTCATTGTTCTGCATCCTTGACAATACTTAGTATTGTAAGATTTGCTCATATTTGCAAATCTGGTAGATATGAAAGGATCCTTATGAGGTTGAGTATCTTTTCATATGTTTATTGACCATTCCTGATTTCTCTATGTGAAATGCTTGTTCATATCTTTTTCCATTTTTTTCTAATAAGTTGTCTGTCTTTTTCATATTAATTCACAGGAGTTTGTTACCTATTATAAGTTAATGTTACAAAAATTTTCTACCAATTTGTGGTTTGTCTTTTCACTTTATGAAGTTTTTTGAAGAAATTTTCTTTTTAGTGCAATCAATTTATCAGTCTAATTTTTATAAGGTTTGCTCCCTTTGACTCTTGTTTAAGTCTCTCAAAGTCAAATGACAGTGTTTTATATTTTCCTCTAAAAGTTTTTAAAGTTTTCTCTTTTCACCCAAAGGCCTGCATCCATTTACAATTTGTATATGTGAGTGGTAAGAGATCCAATTATTTTTCGCATATGGATAACTGTAGCCATTTGGCAGTTTGATGTAATTATGAATTCCAAAAATATATATTGGATTATGCTTGTAAACTGGTATGCTAATCTGGGCATGATTAAGTTATGATTAGGGCATTAACTAGGCCATGTCAGCAGGGCATTGAGCCCCAACCCTTGGTGGGTGGGGGAATCAAATATAAAAGGCATGGCAAGACAGAGTTGAAGCAGTTTTGATATTGGAGTTTTGATGTTGGAGAGAAGGCCCCGGGATAGAGACAAGCCATTTGCCTGAGAGTTCACAGCTGGCCTTGTGGAGAGAAGCAAAGCCTAGAGAGCCTCATAGTCTACAGCTGACCTTGTGGAGGAACCACAGGAGCTAAGCCCAAGAAGAAATGCAGCCCCAGGAGGAGAGGAACCCAAGAAGCCTGAACCATGGCAAACGTCGGCAGCTGCTTTGCTCCAATACATGGCAATGGACTTTGGTGAGAGAAGAAACTTATGCCTGGTAACTGTGGACTTCTACCCCAAATAAATACCCTTTATAAAGACCAACCAATCTCTGGTATTTTGCATCAGCACTCCTTTGGCTGACTAATACAATAACCATTTGTCTTAACACCATCTGTTAAATGGTCCATGATCTTCAATGCCAGCTCTTCTTATCATTGTTTTTATTGGATATGCATGGGTCTACCTCTAAACTCTCTATTCTCCTCTGCTGTTGTAGTTTCATATCCCTGTGCCCAAATCACACTGTCTTCATCACTAAAGCTTGAAATAAGACTTGATATCTGGTAGGGCAAGGCCCCCACCTTGCCAGCTTTCTTTGGGAGTGTATTGGCTATTTATGGTCACTCATTCATGTAAATTTTAGAAATAGCTTATCAAATACCCAAAACACTTGTTGGTAATTTTATTAGAATTACATTGAATATGTGGATTGATTTTGGGAGAATTAGCAACTACTATCTTGATTCTACTTGTTTGTGACCATGACATTTGTGTTTTTCCAATTATTTAGGTCTTTTTTAATGCCCTGCAATAAATGTTTACAATTTTTCCATAAAGATCTTGCACATCTTTAGTTAAATCTACTCCTAAGGGCCTTTTTTTTTTTTTTTTTTTTTTTTTTCTGGTTGATATTATAAATTCTGTTTTCTTCTATGTGGAGGAATCTTCACCTGTGAAACAATCCTGGCCTCTCTCCACCCTTCACTCATTCTTGGCCCAGGGGAGGAGAAGCGACATAATCTGATTAATGGTTTGGAAGGATAAGCTTGGCTTGCATGTCCAGTGCCTTCCTCTTCCCTTCCTTTTGGGAGCTGCTCTGTCTCTAAGAACATGTGGTCTTGATTACCCTAAGCCCTGCAGAAAGCTTAACAGAAATGACCCTTATCCTATAGGAGAGGGCTTTAGAGTTCCTATGCTGCCAGTAATTCAGTGGGTAAGGCTTTCTAATTCTGGAATTCAAGATTATGGACCTCTCTTACATGCATAAATATATGCCACATTCTCCAAATAAACATTATGGATAAATAAAGATGTTTAGCCTCTAACTGCCCGCTCTTTTGACTGATTCTCAACCCAAGTATGCAAAGAGGGGTACTATTATTTGGGCTCCCTCAAACCCCAATATAAATGCATTTTTTAAACTGGATGCTGCCATTGTATAAGCATGTAAGACTTCTACTTAGCTGGCAAACTGCATAATCCCATTAATTTTAATAATTTGTCAATTATTTTAGGTTTTCTATATAATCATATCTGCAAATAAGAGTTTCAAATTTTTTTTGTTCCAGACCTTTAAAGTTTCATTTCTAATTCTTGTCTTCTTTGCTGGTTAAGCCCTTTGGCACAGTGTTGAATAGAAGTGATGATAGAAGGCATCTTAGAGGACTGTCTGTACAACAGTCTGGGCCTGATGTTTTCTATTTAGGAAGACCTTTAAATACTTATTTATTTCTTTGAGTGGTTAAAGAGACATTCTGATTTTCTGTTTTTGTTTTTTCTTAAATCTTCAATGCCAGCTCTTCATGAAGTTTTACTATGTTGAGAACAGGTATTTTTCCCTCTCAACTAAGTTTTCCAATTTTATCAGCACAGAGGTTTTTTTAATTATTATTATTATATTCTCATCTTCTATTTTCTGGTCTATAGCTATGGTTTTGCCTATATATGCCATTTCTTCCTTTTTTCTTGAGCAATCTTGCCAGAGAGTTTTGTTTTTTAAATAATTTTTAAAAAGATACTTAGATTACATAAATGTTACACAAAAAATATGGGGATTCCCATATGCCCCACTCCCCACACCTCCCACATCCTCCCACATAAACAATATCCTTCGTTAGTGTGGCACATTCATTGCAATCGATAAATGCATCCTGGGGCATTGCCACATAGCATGGACTGTAGTTCACATTGTGGTCTACACTCTCTCCCACACAGTTCTGCATATTAAGGGACAGTACAAAACGCCTATATTGTCATTGTGATGTCATTCAGGACAATTCCCAAATCCTGAAAAAGCCCCCGTATTACAAGTGTTTTTCCCTCTCCCTGCCCCCAGAGCCTCCAGTGGCCACTGCCTCCACATCAATGTTGTAATTTCTTCCATTGCTAGAATCACAATATGTCTATAGTAGAATATCAATAAGTTCATTCTAGCCTGTAGTTCATTCACCAATCCTGAGGATTCTGGGGTGGTGATGTCCATTCCACCTCTAATTGGGAGGGGGCTTCGATTCCATACAGCCGATGGATGGGACTCTCTTGCTTGCAGTTGTTGGCTCTCTCATTTCCTTGGAATGGTGGTTGTCAATCCTCACCTTCTTGTTAGTTGTCTTGGGTGAATCCAATGAACTGGAGAGTAGGTGTTGCAACTCTGACCAGCTGGCACATGGACAGTCCAAATTCCAGTCTCTTGGACTTACACCTACAAAGTCCAGCACCAAGTATAGGTTTAAATAGAAGAGACAGATGAGCCATGTGTAGGGAAGACAAAATTGAGTCCAACTCTTTCACTCTCAGGAGCACAGACTGCAAAGTAGGGCCCACTAGCAAAGCACCAAACTCCGGGACTATCTGCCCTGACCATAGGACCTGGGTGTCTCCAGAGCCCTAAGGAGCCCCACTATTTGGGGTAGTATCCACTTTGGCAGTCTATGAGATCCTGCTGAGATGTGCATAAGCATTACCTCTGGGATGACCCCTCAACTCACTTTGAAGTCTCTTAGCCAAGAGACTTTTATTCAAGGTCTTTTTCCAGTTTCATTGCTAGTTGGTGCTTGGTAGTAATCCCTCAGTGCCAGGGAAGCTCATGCCTGGGAGTCATGTCCCATGCTGGGGGGAAGGTAGTGCATTCATTTGCTGTTTGGCTTAGAGAGAGGCCACATTTGAGCAACAAGGAGGCTCTCAGGAGGCAACTCTTAGGCACCCCACAACACTAGGCTAAGTTTCAATGTCAAGAGCAAGGGCTCATAAGCATAGTCGTCAATATCAAGAGCGCATTGATGGATCATCCTCCTTCACCATTCATTGGCCCTGCACTTGGGGGACTGTTGCTGCTTCATTAGAGAATGTGGCAGAGCTCTCTAGGATGGGAATTCAATGTTCTCTCCGTTATTGTGTGAGTCACCACCCACTGTGACAATGCCCCATGAACATATTTATATAGCTTATATGTATGCCCAGGTGAACTTCCTCCCATGTATCCCCCATCATTGACACCCCCACAACCAATGATCCTCTCCTGCCCCAGTTGTAACCCTTCTGTGATCCAATCTTCTTCAAAAATGAAGCCAATAAAATAACCAAACACTATTAATAGGAAAATGAAATAATAATGATAGGTTTAAATATAAGAAATAAAATGCATAAAAATTTTTTTAAATCTAAAAATTAAATTAAATTAAAAGATTGGGATATTAAAAAATAATGAAAAATATTTTTAATTTTTTTTGACATTTTGGCTTTCATTACTGTAATATCTGATGTCCTGTATGTACAGTGACATTTTATTCCATTTATTCCCAGTGTATTACATTTTTTTGTTGTTTTCAAAGAAGTTTTAGGTCATAGTAAAGTCACATACAGAATACAGGGGACTCCCCCCGTATATACAATATCCTCCCCCTTTCCCCCTTCCCATGTTAATACCTTTTTATATGTGGATGGTACCTTTGTTACAACTGATATACAAATAGTGAAACATAGATACTAACCATGGTTAATGGCTTACATATGGTTTACATTTTTGACCATATACTTTTATAATTTTTGATGATATTTAACATGGTCTGTGTCCATCATTGCAATATCATATAGAACACTTCCATTGCCCACTAAATACAACCTGTTCCATCTATTCTATACCTCCCTCTTCCTCCCCTCAGGATCCACAGCAACCCCCTGGCTTCAGTCCTTAAATGACAAGACTCATAGTTACTTGCAACAACACTGAGGTCTTGACACACTGGTTTGTCCTCCCCTATCAGGAAGCACCCTTGCTTTCAAGACACTCCCTCCCCTCTGTTTGTGAGCATATCAGTCCTCCCTGCGATGGGAGTCCAACTCCTTACTGCTGAGAGTTTTGAATTTTGTAATTCTTTTTTGAGGATTCAACTTAGGCTTTATTCATCTTCTTAGTTTTTAACTGCATTAATATCTGTCCCTATCTTCATGATTTCCTTCATGCCACTTTCTGTGGTTTGGTTTTATTTTTATTTTTCTAAATTAATTTACTAGTTATCACCTATCTTCTCTTCTTATACAAACATTTAAGACTACAAATTTTCCTCTGAATACAGCTTTAACTATATCCCACACATTGTTATTTTGTTGTTGTTGTCATTGTTTCTTTTAAATATTTCATCATTTTATTGTAAAATAAAACACAAGTACACAAAACTACATAAATAATAGATAGCTTAGTGAAATATTATTAAACACCTTTGTAACCACCCCAATATAAAAAAATAGAACTTTGCCAGCCATCCCCAGAGCCCTCCATGTGCCCTGACCCTATCACAGTCTCCTTCTTTCTCCAAAAGTAACTATATGCTTACTTTTACAGTAATCACATTCTTATGTTCTTTATGTTTTTTTTTTTTTCACCCAAGAATGTATCCTTAGACACTATAGTCTTTAGTCCTGCCCATTTCAAAATATTCCTTAGGTCTTTTACTTTCTTTTACTCTACAGTTTCCTGCCCATCCCTTTCTTTTCCTTAGGATTTATCTGTTGAAGAACCTTGGTCTCTTGACCTGTAGAGTGTCCTACCATTGGGAATTTGCTGATTGCATATTCATGGTGGCATTCAACATGTTCCTCTGTCCCCTGTATTTCTTGAAAAATGGCAACTTGATCTAGAGACTCAATTAGACTCAGGTTTAATCCCCTTGGTGTCTTTTCATCGGAGGCAGATAATGTCTGGTTGCCTCTCTTTTTGTGGTATTAGCAAAAATTGATGCTTATTGCCTAGATCCGTTAATTCATTAGTGGTTGCAATATGGTGCTATTCTAATTCTTTCATTTTGTTTTCATTTATTAGCTGTAGAGAGGGGCTTCCCTCATCTACTATTAGGTTATCTACTGGTACAATTCATTTAGGAAGCAGAATAAATTATTATTCTTTCAGTTCATTTGCTGGTTTTTAAGATTATGAATTGGTTCTCTATCATCATCCAAAGGTGAGCAATCAGTTTTTTAGACTGTCATTATAAACTCATGAATTTAAATCTATTTCAATTTTCTTGTCCTTATTGATACTCAAATTATCCCTTCATTGACCAGTAGGAGCCTCTTCAAGTTGACTCCTGAGTCATGCTGATATGATCTTAATGTTCTCTGTTACCTTCCTTCCTATCTTGCATGAAAATATATTCCAGATTAGTCTTAAACATTTCTTCCCCAGACCTTGAATCAGCATTTTTCTAAGAAGAACTGGTTTCTTTGAGAGGAAAATGGTAAATAAGATCACATTCTAGAGAGATTGCAGCCATACAATAGAGGCAGAGATTGACTTATGCCACAAACCAAAGAATGCCATGGATTGCTGACAAGCCACCACCAGAAACTTGCAGACTGTTGAGGAGTATTTGAAAAAGTAATGGGAAAAAAAAATTCAGGCACAAAAAAGGTCCTGAGAAGTATTTCTCGTTTTTACTGGAGGCTACAACATACAAAAGCTGTCCTACAACGTCAACCAGGATTAGGATTTAATTTTGAACTCACTGAACAGCAGAAAGAATTTCAAGCTACTGCTCGTAAGTTTGCTAGAGAAGAAGTAATCCCTGTTGCTGCAGAATATGATAAAACTGACAAGTACCCTGTTCCCCTAATTTGTTGCTCAAATGTGGCCTCTCTCTAAGCCAAACTCAGCATATGATTGCATTACCTTCCCCCC
>JAKSZT010001178.1:15850732-15876248 GCA_026826555.1 Tolypeutes matacus
TTTAACTTATGACTTGCCTTTTCTCCAATAAATTTGGTTTCATTAAAAAAAAAAAAAAAAAGATCACATTCTAGGTTCTAGGAATGGTTGTTGCCACTGGTTTTGCCTTTTTTCTAAGCCTTTTCAGTGGATATATATACATATTAAAATATATATACATATTTTTTAATTCTCATCAAGTACACAGGGGATTACAATGTCCAATTATTAGTCATTTGCTTTATACCAAATTACACATCTACCTGTCTCAGCATAGAAATACTCAATACTACTGCTACCACCATCAATTATGATTTTTAAAATATATTTGCATATGCCATCCCCATTCTAGTAAAGTTTTTTATGGCCATACTAAACATATATTGTCAAAGTCCTGTAGCCACTACAAATTTATGTTGCTACAAACATGTGCTACCCAGACCCTTCTTCAAGGAAGGACTTCCTGCCCAGCTGAGGGGTTTGGATAAGTAGACAATGTCCAGCTGTAAACTACTTCATGGTCTACCTCAACAGCAGAGAGCTGTCTTGCCTGAGATTATGCCCTTCCCAGAGCAGTTGTTACCTTGTGATTAATCAAGGTGTGGTATAAAGGTCTGGACTTTTTACCTAATAGTGGACACTCTAATGGTCAATACTTGCACATAGCTCCCAGCTAAGCTGGCTGAGATTTGTTGGAATTACATCACAATTAGATATCTTCCTTTGCCTAGTCCTGCTTCCTCCCCTTCCCTTCCCATGTGACGATCCTTGGTAAACAGCTTGTGTCCCAAGCTCTTAGGGTCTGCTTCTGGAAAACCCAACCTGCAAGAGTTAGTACTGGAAGAGATCCAAGAGGGCAGACATTAAGGTGAGACTTTGGAGCTGGGTTACTTACTTCCCCTTTGGCCAGGATGACCCTATCACTGGTGTCAAGTATTACATCAACTGTCCCTAGAACAATGTGGTATCCTAATTGTTAAAAATGTCAAGAGTGGTGAATTGGGAGAATGTACTGGGAGTAGGGAATGCACTAGTAGGAGTGATGGATCATTTGTTTGTAGATGTATGGAGAAAATAGTAGCTATAAGATAACAGGATTATATCGCTATTGCTAAGCACCATTGATATTCTGCATTTCAAAGATAAAGAACAGCTGGGAGTAACAGGTAATTGAACATCAGTTCTGAAAGCCAGGGGACCTCTTTGGTCACATACAAGGAAGCTCTCATCCCTTCCTAGTACTTAATATTGAGAATGGCTGAATTTCAAAGCCAATTAAATGAACAACCAAGCAGTTTTGTTTTGCCAAGTTCAAGATGAACAGGTCTGGGACCTTGAAACATAGGCTAGGGACATCCGTGTGGTTGGTTTTGACTCCCAAGATTCCTTCAAACATTGCATATGTAGCCCATAACCCACCCCTCACCTTCCTGCCCCCCACTAAATTGAACACAGTGTCCTTTTCCCTGCAAAGTAACATGTCCCATCTCAGTACCCACCTCTCCTCCCCTCCTAGCCACTAGGCCTATAACTAGAGTTGAGTAATATAAAAAGTCAGCTGGGTATGTGCCGGACCTGGTAAGGGAGAAACAGATCTATATACCAAAGTTACTGAAAGACCTATTCAGCATTTATCAGGAGACACCAGAGAAGCATGCTTGGGACTGGATTCTGAGAGTGACTGATCAAGGAATCGAAAAGAAAAATTTGGATAAGGAAGGCCTCAGGAACATTCTCCTAAGACACAAGATTTAATACACTGACAAGGATCCTAGGAGATGGTCGAAACTTGTTACTAAGAGAGCTCCTAGAAGCACTGAAAAAGTGATAGCTCGCACTGAGCAAAATTGAATGCCGGATTTGCCATGACATATGGTAGACAAGAGGTTAAAAATCTCAAGGAATTGGTCATGCTAGAATGGATATACTAGGTACAACTAGAAGACCTGCTAGATGATTATGTTCCAATTGATGTCCCAGAGGATACATTATTTTCAAAGGCAATAAGGTATGTGTTGGTGAAAGCTTATAACAATGAAATCTCAGTGTAGACTTTCCTCTGTAGGCCATGACTGATAGTAGAAGTTGTTACAGAACTTAGCTTGCTGATAGCAATGAAGATGACAGGACCCTGGTATAAGAGAGGCCTGGTAGCAGCACTTCATGTTAATGTCTTTCTAATCATTTAGGTTTTTAGTGAATTGAATATTGTGTTTTCCATCTACTAATTTAGAACTACAGCCAATTTCTGTTCTTTTATTTGTTGCCCTAGAGCTTTTAACATGCCCATGTAATTTAACAAAGTCTAATTTTAAGCAGTATTCTTATTATCCTCCTGAACATGAAGCTTAGAACACTTTAATGCTAATTACACCCCCCATTTACATATGTTTTCTTCGTGGTTTTAGTTTATCTTGTTTTTTCTCCCACCAATTAGACATTATAATAACTTTATTCAGTTGATAATTTTTTAGATTTCCCACACTTTCCCATAGTTATCCTTTCCTTTGCTCACCATTTCTTCTTCCATCTCATACCTCCTTTCTCTGATTATTTTCCTTCTGTGTTTGCCCTTTAGAATTCCTACTAATAAGGATTTGTTAGCAGTAAACTCTCAGTTTCTGTTTGTGTGAAAATGTTTTTATTTTACTCTCATTCTTAAAAGTATGCAATTCTAGGTGTACAGTTAGAAGGTGTTATTCCACTGTCTTCTGATTTCCATTGTTCCTGTTTAAAAGTCAACTGCCGGGATTCCCATGTTCCCCACGGTAATCTAAGCACGTCTTAAAAAAAAAAATATATATATATATATATATATATATATATATATAAATTTTTGTAAGCAAATGCACATACATACATATATATTTATATATCATTTTACAAATATTGGTATGTATTGTGAAATTTTTTATTTTTACCCACAATAAAAAATAAATTAAAAAAAAAAAGTCAACTGCAAGTCTAATTGGAATCCTTTTACAGATTATTAACCTTTTTTTTTTCTTGGCTTTTATGATCTTTTGCTTTGTTTTGTTTTTCTGCAGTTCACTATGATGTATGTAAGTGTGAATTTCTTTCTGTTTATCTTACTTGGTATATTAGTCAGCTAGATGGGTGCTGATGCAAAATACCAGAAATCAGTTGGCTTTTATAAAGGGTATGTATTTGGGGTAGAATCTTACAGTTACCAGGTCATAAAGCATAAGTTCCTTCCCTCACCAAAGTCTATTGCCACATGGCTGCTGTTGTCTGCCAAGAGCTGAGGCTTCTTGGGTTCCTCTCTTCCCAGGGCTCTGTTTCTCTCTGGGCTCAGCAGCTGTGCTCTCTTCACAAGGCCAGCTGTAGACTATCAGGTGAATGGTCCTGTCTCTCTCCCTAGGGCTTCTGCCATGTCTAAGCAGCTGTCTCTATTCCTCTGTGTTCTTCTGTGTGTTCACTTCCTGGACTCCAGCTCAAAACTCCAACTCTCTTCTCTGCCATGTAGTTTTCTCTGAGTCCCCACCCACCAAGGGGCAGGGACTCAATGTTCTACTGAAGTGGCCCAATCAAAGCCCTAATCATAATTTAATCATGCCCAGGTAGAGACCAGTTTACAAACATAATCCAATATCTATTTTGGGAATTCATAATCAATGCCAAACTGCCACACTTGGGCTTCCTGAGTATAAGAATTGGTTTATTTTATCAATGATAGAAAATTCTCAGCCACTATCCCTTTGACTATTGCTCCTTTATCACCACAACCCATTCTCTATATTGTATCTTGTAGAATTCTGATTAGACTATTGGAAAACCCTCTTCTGCTAACTATCATGATTCCCAACCACCCATTCATGTTTTTTCATCTTTTGTCTCTTAGTGTTGCATTCTGGGTGGTTTCTTTAGTCTATCCCTCAATTCAGTAAGTTTCTCTTAATGCTAAACTGCCCTTTAAAATCTTTAATAAATTAGAAATTCTACTGGTTCCTTTTTAAAATTGTTTTTATTACTATTTAAAAATCTCCTTCATATTTGTAACATTTTTAATATCCTCTTTTTTATTTAAGCTTATTCAACATAGTTTAGTTCTATATTTGCTAGTTCCAATATATGCAAGCATTGTGCATCTGATTCTACAGGTTGTTGTGTCTTCTAATTCTAGCATATGGTAGAGACTTTCTGTGTGTGTTTATGTATGTGTGTGTGTGTGTGTCTGTGTGTGTTTATAAGCTCATAGTCCATGCAAATTTATCTGTAGGGATTTTTTGTTCATACAGAAAGGATTTTCATTTGATTCTTCCAGAGACCTGGGTGCTACCAACCCTGAAATTCTCATTAAAGTGAATATTCAGTTTGGGGCTTGTATTTCAAGTCCTATAGTTGGTGTGAAGTTTGGTCCAAGAATTATGTGAAGGTAAGCTTGGGGTTAGGAATTCTCAGAGAAGACTTTTGCCTTTCCCCCTCCACCAAGAATCAAAGCCAAGATAGGCAAGGATCCCAACACCAATCTCTGTGGTATGGTGTGGTTTTTTTTTTTGTTGTTGTTGTTTTGTGTGTGTGTGTGTGTGTGTTTTTGCTAGTTTATCCATGAGAATTTCAGTGGTATTGGGCTTATGCAGGAATCTACCTCCACAAAACTTTGTTTCATTGGCCTTGGTTCTGTGAAATAGAGCCAAACAGTGGTAAATCTACCCCCTTGTTCATTTGACAGCACTTTAAATATTTGAAGATGGTGATCTCTTTTTGAGCTTCCTCAACCCAGCTTATCTGATTCTTTCACATGTACCAAGGTTTCCAGATCCTTTACAATCCTTGTTGCTCTTCTCTGAGGATTCTCAAGTTTCTCAATGTTTTCAAAATATGGTATTTGAGCCTCACCCCAGGAGGTGTCTAACAGTGTAGATGACAGAAGGTTATAATCTCCCTTGGTCTGGATACAGACTGAGAGCACTACAGTTTGTTGTCTTTTAATCAGACTAAATGATTGTTTAATATTTAGTGTGTAATAAATTAAAACCTGAAGATATTTCCATAGGAGCTGCTATCAAGGTATGCTTTTCTTGGATTAGACTGTTATATTAATTAAATATCTTAATCTTAATGCAGTAATGTTATCCATCTTTTAAAATCTCTCTCTCTACCTTTTGCTTGTTTCACATCACTGTCCTTGTCTGTTCACTGAATCTTAATTTGACAACCTACCTATTACTGGCTCCTCACAGCTTTGTATCATCTATAACTTTGAATAAGCATTCCGATGACAGAACCCTTTAGCCCAACACGTGAAGTTAAGTTTTTGATGTTACAAGGTTTTTTTCTCCTTCTTTTCCTTCTGGTCCTTCAGGGGCATTGATTTTGTTGAGATGTTCAGAAGCTTTATCAAGGACAGTAAATGTGATGGTTACGCTAATGTATCAACTGGGCCAGGTAATGTGCCCAGTCGTTTGGTCAAGCAAGCACTGGGCTGATTATAATACAAGGACATTTGTATATTCATTGGTGAGTTTACCATATAGATGGTTGATTACATTTGCATCAGTCAGGGAGATTGCCGTCAGCAATGAGTGACGCTTTATCCAATCAGTTGAATGCCTTAAAAGGGGAAGTGATTTCAGCATTCAGAGAGAATTGCCCGGCTCATCTTTGGACAGCCAACGTCTCCAGGAAACTCAAGGACCTTCATTGGATTTTCATTGGAGCCCCTGGTTTGCAGTCTGCCTACGGAACTTGGACTTGTGCACTCCCACGGTCACATGAGAGACTCTTATAAAATCTCATACTATTTACAGATATCTCCTGTTGATTCTGTTTCCCTAGAGAACCCTAATACAGTAAGCTATATGACATTTTAAATCAGAAGCCCTCTTCATTGTCCTTTGCAAATTACATAAAAATATGATACTTTAACAGAAAGCTCATGCCTTCCACATCACTAAGTTGGCAAGTGTTTCAGAAGGAGACTAGGACCCTCATAACTGGTTTCCCCAGTATGCTGAAGAACTTCAAATGTTGGGGATAGGATTTGAGGTTGATGACTTAGCTGGCCAATCTAAGTCTACAGTCTCAGTAAAAGAGCTATATACCACACCCTTACCCTCCCTCTGACCCACTCCTGTTACCATGACTTAGCCCCTGGTCCTCTTTTCTCAACATGGAGTCCAGTGTTCCAAACTCCCTTGTCTAAAGCTTAGGCCTCCTCCCAAGGTTCAAGTCCTTGAATTTCTTAGCATTATTCACAACGGCAAAAGTCTTTTATGTGATTGCTGGTGTTCTTTCCTGATTAATGGAGCAAGGTAAAAACAGGGTGACCTTTGAATATTGGGCAACCTGAAACTTGGGTGGATCAGGAACCCATCTGTTGTCAGAATTAGGTCCAGAGCAAAAATCTCTAGTCAATTCTACTTCAATCTTCTGAGACATCTGAGCAAGTGGAGAATTTCTCCTGTGCATTTCCTAAGGTTCCTAACAGTCACTGAATGAATATCTTGCCTCTGGGCCAGAACAATGATGGCTGCATTACTCTGCCTGGCTAGGTGGATCCATGGGCATCCAGAAGCCTTGAAGTGATTAATTGTGTCTGCTAAGTATACCCATTTTAAGGACTCCATCTAGATCATTAACAAATGAACTTTCACTTTCTAAATGAATGAATGTAGAAATAAGCTACAGTCAATGAATGACTGTAGAAATAAGGCCCATTATAACCTTAATGAGAGAACTATTAAATAATTTTGCAGTTCAGCAACTTTAATTAGGGATAATGGATATGTGCTAGTTTTAGGAAAGTCTCTAGCATTGGGCTAAATGGCTCCGTCGTTGGAATGCTTAGTCAAAATTATAGATGATACAAAGCTATGAAGAACCTCTAATAATAGGTGGGGTGTCAAATTAAGATTCAGTGAGTAAACAAGAACAATGGCCAAAAACAAGCAAAAGGGAGAGAGAGAGAGATTTTAAACTAAGGACAAAATTAACTACATTAAGATTAAGATATTCGGTTGCTTAATATAATAGTCTAATAGAAGAAAGGCCTAACTTGATAGTAACTCATGAAAAATGTCTTGAGGTTTTAGTTTATTACACACTAAATATTAAATAATCATTTACTCTGATTTTTTTTAAAAATTGTAATGCTCTCAGCCTGTATCCAGGCCAAGGGAGATTATAACCTTCCATCGTCTACGCTGTTGGACCCCCCGGGGTGGTGCTCTTGGGTGTCACATTTTGAAAACATTGACAAACTTGAGAATCCTCAGAGAAGAGCAACAAAGATTATAAAGCATCTGGAAACCCTGGCATAATGGAAAGGATCAGAAAAACCAGGTGATAGGAGCTGAAAAAGAGATCACTGTCTGCAAATATTTAAAGTACAGTCAAATGAAAGAGGAAGTAGAGTTGCCTCTGTTTGGCTCTATTCCACAGAATTCAGGCCAATGAGTCGAAGTTTTGTGGAGGCAGACTTACTTCAATTTTAAAAAGATCATCCATTCAGTTTCAGCTATACCACAATGGAATGAGAAAACTCATGAAATAGTGAACTTCTTGTTATTGGAATTATTCAAGAAGGGTCTAAGTGACTATCTGTCAGGGAGTTATCAAAATAATGATGGGTGGGATGGGAGTTGTTTAAAGTGTCCTTCAACCTTTTGAAACTATGATTTTAAAATTATTTCACACTGAAGTTGTAATGACTAATATGTATAATACAATATCATATGACAAAAAGCAATGACTAATGGCACCACACAAGGCACTATCATATGCATTATCACAGTTTGTCTGGGGTAGGGCAATGCTTTTTTAACTAGGCAACTTCATTTTTGTATAAGACTGGCTTCAGTCTATATGTTTGACTGCATCAGTCTCTTTGCAAGGTATGAAAGAAAGAAACAAAGAAAGGGAGGAAGAGAAGAAATTTTAGCTGTATTGGTCAGGGTTCTCTAGGAAAACAGAATCAACATGCAATATCTGTAAATAGTATGAGATTTTATAAAATTCTTTCACGTGACCTCGTGGGGATGTACAAGTCCAGATTCTGCAGGCAGGCTGCAAACCAAGGGATCTGATGAAGGTCCAATAAAGGTTCTTGATGAGCTCTCAGGGAACATTGGCCGTCCAAAGATGAGCTGGGCAATTCTCTATGAATGCTGAAATCACTTCCTCTTAAGGCATTCAACTGATTGTAACAAATGTCACTCATTGCTGACGGCAATCTCCCTGGTTGATTGTAGATGTAATCAGACATCTCTGCAGCAAACTCACTGATGACTAAACTCCATAAATGCCCTTGTATTACAATCAGCCCAGCGCTTGCTTGAGCAAACAACTGGGCACAATTACCTGGCTGAGTTGACATATTAATCTAACCATCATAGTTCATCTCTTGTCAACTTGGCATCCATACACATCACCTTAAACCATACTTAGTCTCTACGTAAAAACAATAACAGACATGCATATATATATATATATATATATATATATATATATATTTCCACCTAACAATATTCAGCTGTCCTGCATACAACTAGAAATGCATTAATTCCCTACAGAATAGGGTGCAAATCCTTGGGTAATAGTCACTCTTAAAGTTGACATCATTAAATATTATGACATGCAACTAATACAACTTGTCATATGATAAGGGGAAAGGTTAGGAAAGAAAACAAAGATATTCATTTTATGTACATATACAATCATACTCATAACAAAACAAGGAAGAAAGATTAATGACCATTACAGTCCTCATTTCTATAACTGGTCACATGGTCAAAGTTCATATTTATCACTACCTTCTTCCACTACCCATTCTATGTTCTCATTACCCTCAACAAGCACTTCAGTTGGCTGTGGTTCTTTGCTAGGGGTGACCCAAACTTTCATTCCTGAAGATTCTTGGCTATTGTTAGTCCTGCTTGGATTGGGTTGTTGCAATATTCCATTGACTTTAATCACAGGGCATGGCAGTACTCAGAGACACCCTGGAGGATATCCTGTATTCCAGGCAAACTTTTCTTTACCCCCATTATATAGATGCAGTCCTGTTTCCTCTTGATAATCAGGATCAATTACCCCAGTCAGTACAGTAATTCCCTTCTTTGCCTATTGGTTCAGAGAGAAGAGGAGCCCAAAGTGGCCAGGTGGCAGTCTTAACTTCCAGTTCAATAGAATCATTGCTGTGTTCCCTTGTGGAAGCACTCCTACTTTTGGAACTAAGACCTGTAGACCAGCAGAGCTTAAGGTTGCAGGGATAAGAATCAAAATTTTTCCTAGTGGATCACTAGGGGTAATAGTGAGCGGTGCCACTCCCGTTTTGATTATTAGACTCCTACTGAGTGCCAGACATTGAATAGTGCACTTTCATGTACATTATTTCTTTTAGTCTTCACCACAACTCAGGACAATAGAAAGTATTATACCTATTTTACAATTGAAGATACTGGCACTTGGAGAAGGTAAGAGCCAAAAATTGCATACCTAGTGAGAATGACAACATAATGGCAAAGATAGGAAAAAGGGGCGGGGGGTGGGGTCTTCATAAAATGTTTTTATGGAATTCTAGGTCCCAGAGATGGAAAGAACTTTAAAGCTCCTCTATTCCAACCACCCATCCATCGGCTACGTGAAGTCCTTAGCCTTGGAAAATTAGGTATGTGCGCTTGGCATAATAAGAAAAGAAGGAAGCCAACTTTTAAGACAGAATGGCACTGCCCTCCCCAGTCCCTTCCATCTAGTTTGGACCCAGCTGGTGCTGCAGACACCCAGTGCAGAACAGTGGGGTGCCAGGCCCTGGGGGCAGAGAATACAGAGGAATGCCCCACCATCTGGGGTCTCACTATTAGCCTCTGGAACCTAATCTGGCCTCAGGCCAAATCTCAGTCTGCCAATCCAGGCACCCAGGGAGCTGTCTCTGTTCCAAGTTACCCCACAGGCCTGCACCCCAGGGAGCAAAGCTCAGTGGGAAAGAATGTATTCCTAACATCCGTGTCATCGATTCCTTTCTCTGCATTTCATGATTGGGTGGTGGATGCTTCCCTGTTGCTTCAGAAAGTCAGCAATGCTTCCTGGACTGGGATAAGTTCCTCTCCTTCCCCCAGGCAGTCCCAGGTTGTCAGTACAGCCTTCAAGCCAGTTCAAGCAGCAGAGACCCGGGGCCACCAGGGGTGATTCACTGGTTTCTCATTTCCCAGCTAGTGACACATCCTCATTCAAAACTGAATTTTAATCTTCATCAGATCTTTGAAGAGGAGCCCAGGATGAATGAGTGGCATGAAGAAAAAAAGAGGGAAGGAGAGAGATAACTTGGTCTCTAGAAGCCTTCAGAGCAGAGATCAAGAGCAGGTTGAGCTAGTTCTCTAAACTCTAAAACAGGATGGTCTGCTGAGATCTCAGATCAGTGGGACTCTGTGACTTTCCTGACCTCTATCACAGTGTGTGAGGTTCCATGAAGAAAACACTGTTGTGTGAGGTACCCTCCCTGCCCTTAGAAAGCTGATGCCTCCTTGTCAAGTCTTCTTGGATTCTCCCGGTCACAGTGGCACCTTCCACTGTGAACCCATAGCACTCTGCTTCTTCCTCCTCTTACTGAGTCTTACACTATAAATGGCTCATTGCTTGTGTCCCCCACCTATATTAAAAGCTCATTAAAGCTGAAAACCAGATCTAATAATCCCTGTATCCACAAAGCTTCTAGCATAGTGCCTGGCACACTGTATATGATCAATAAATGTGAAATGAATGCAGTCTTAATGGAGAGATAAAGATATTGATTAAAATATATAGACCTATAAATTTAAAGTACATACTAGGCAGTGCAAGTCAGAATATATAGCTCTAACCCCAGCTCAGCTATTAACAGCCATGTAACATGGATAAGTTGCTTCCCCTCTCTGGACTTGCCCATCCAGGTACCCATCTTTCCAATTAAGGGGCTAGGAAAGGATTTCTGGAGACCCTTCCAGAAAATGTTCAAAGGCACAAGGGATCCTGAGATGCTGGGGCCGAAATGGTCTGTGTAATCTCACTACCTTCTGGTGGTTCCACCGTGAACCCTTCAGAGGTAGGGCTATCCACTCAAGATTGAGTCTCCTGGCTCCTTTGCCACCAGGAACCAAAGGGCTTCAAATGGAAGAAACCTCCTAGCCAAGGTCTGCCCCTGTGGGCTTCTCTCCATAGACTACCTTGCACAACACCAGGTGATTCTCAGTGTTTTTAAAGTGCTGACAGGATAGAGATGGTGAAGGTGAGGTGGAAGGGGAAACCAATAGCTTTACCCTAATTTTGGCTGTCTCTGGCTATAAACAGAGGGCTGCTACTGAGCCTTGTAGTTAAGGCCTAGAAATAGCTCATCTTAGGGGCAGAGGAGGACAGAGCTTCCATCAAGGTCATAGACACCAGCTCTGCCTGTATATGGGGTGTCCAGAATCTCAGCAAGGACCATGTCTGGATCTAGTCCTTTATCATATCCATAACAAGCATTTTTATAACATGTATATATAGATATGGAACCCACTGGGTAAGTCAATAGATATATAGGGAAGAATATGGGCTTAGAGTCAAAAAGAGAAGACGAAAAATGAATAGAACTAAAATATATTATTGTGAAGCCATATAGAAGTTCATTGCAGGAGGGGAATGGTCAGAGACATTGTTGGGTAAGCAGGGCTGACCTAATCAGAGGAAGATTCCTGGAGCTGGATCTTGAATTGCAATGGAGAGAAGAAGAACCCAGCCTGGCCTGGGTTCCTGGAAAGAAGGAGCTTGTCCAGATGATAAGTGGCTTAGGCTAACTTTCAGAAGATGAGAGAATGCCATGTGTTCAGAAGAGCACACATATGAGCATTCTCCTCAGCCAAGGTAGAAGTTGAAAAGGAGACAATAGTGTGGGACAAAGAGGGCAAACCTTCCCATAACTGGAATCCCACAGCCTTATTAAATGATCATCCAGTTCTTTATTAAGACTTCCACTGGGCAATAGCAGTGCTTTCCATGTTGGACAGTTCACATTTGTGAGGTGGGGGAGTGGGTTATAGAGCTAATCTCCATACTTACAAGATTGCCCAGGAAGCAAACGCCATCAATGAGCTCTTTATAAAATTAGTTCTCACCCAAATTCCTCCTCGTTCAAAACTTGTATCCATTCTGAGCCCACTGTACTGTGTATTTGTAGGTTGGACTCCTGATAATTGCCAGATGTTGTCAAAGTCTGACATTGCAATGCAAATACCACGCACGTCCTTTACAAGGTGAAATTACACACCTTGCAAAAGATACAGGATTTATGACTTGGATGAAAGTATTTGTTGGAAAATAGCTCAAAATCAATGAAGATCTGGCAGAGTTAGAGGAATTGATCTTAGAAGAGTGACAGTTGATGGGGGTAATGCCTCAACAAATGTGTTTGAGAGAATGATCTGAATATCAAGTGATTACATTAGGACCTTTAGAAAATTGATGAAACCTTCAAGTATTTTTTTGGAAAAAATGACCATCATGTTGGTTAGGCTAAAAAAAAATAAGGAAAAGCAATATTATGTTATCACACAATTTTGTTGTAAAAAAATTATATCAAAAAAACCTTGATTCATTCTATGTTCTGAGAATTAGTACATAGTTGCACTTATTACCTACATTTTATTAAATATAATAAGATAGAATCATTTTATTTTCATACCTTTATGTTTAAACTTACCAGATAAAATCCTTATCAAACCTTTTTAAAAGCTATGTAACAGTTTTGCATTATTTATGAATTCCAAAAATAGATAATGGATTATGTTTGTAAACAGGTTTGTTCCTCTGGGTATATTAGATTGTATTGGATTCAGAGGTTTCACTTTAACTTGATTAAATTATGATTAAGGCTTTGATTGGGCCATGTCAGTAGGATGTTGAGTCCCCGCTCTTTTGTTAGGCAGGGACTCACAGAGAAAACTGCACAGCAGAGCAGACAGTGGAGTTTTGGTGCTGGAGTTTTGATATTGGAGCCCCAGGAAGTAAACACACAGAGAAGCAGATACGTGAGGAAGAAGAGAAGGCTCCATTAGATACGGTAGAGGCCCCAGGAAGAGAGACAAGCCTGATAGTTTACAGCGGGCCTTGTGGAGAGAGCAGAGCAGCTGAGCCTGGAGAGAAATGAGCCTGGGAGGAGAGATGAGATGTATCCCATCCTACAGCTGATATTGGAAGAAGCTGGGACCATGGAGCCTTAAGAGGAAGAGGAAGGCTGGACCCTTGCAGACTTTGGCAGCCATCTTGCTTCAACACGTGACAACAGACTTTGGTGAGGGACATAACTTACACTTTATGGCCTTGTGACTATACGCTTCTACCCCAAATAAATATCCTTTATAAATACCAACAGATTTCTGGCTATTTTTTATTTAATTTTCAGTCCCAAGTTTGGATTTATTTAGGATGGCCTTTCTAAAAAAAAAAACAAAAAAGATTTCCTCAGGAAAGAATGATCTTTTGTAACTGATTTTTTTTTTCTCTTTAGTTTCACTGCATAACTATCTCTTGAGGCCATATGCAAAAGTCTAATTCTTATTGCCCCAAAGAATCTTCAAATATTTCGTTAGTCATACTCCCTTAAATCTTTTTCTCTTCTGGCTAAAAACAGCACTCCAGATAACATCCAAACAGTGTAATGGTCTGGATACTGCATTCTATTCTTACAGTCTCAATCTCCCTCTCACTGCCCCCTCATCCCTCCACCCCCCAACAATGGCCGCATGTAGCAGTCAGGATGCTTTTTGACTACAAGTAATGCCAGCAATAAAAGCCAATGGAAACTGGCTTAAACAATAAGGTAGGGACATAGGGCAGCCCCAGGTACAGTATGCTAGGGCTCTGAGTCTGTTTTCCTGAGATTCACTTGACTCGGCCCTCTTCTGGGGTTGGCTTCATCTTCTGCCTGGGAGCAAAATGGCTGCCAGAGTTCCAGCTGTCCTATCCAGATTTTACAGTGTCTCGAGGGAAAAAGAGGAAACTATCTCTTTCAAGTCTTCGCTAAAAAGCAAGGAAATGTTCCCCAGAAGTCTCCAAGCAGACTTCCTTTTATATCTTATTGATGATAATTGGGTTACAAGCTTGTTTCTAAACCAACCATTGGATAAAGAAATTGAATTATCATAAATAATCTGGATTAACTACTGTGTCCATTCCAGGGCATGCAATACCCTTTCCTTGAGTCATTGAGGGAGGGATGGATACCTCAATAAAACAGGTTATTTTAGGAAGGTAGGAAGGGCAAGTAGTCATTGTTGGGGGGCCACCAAAAGTGTCACTGTACCACATCATAGCTATCTATTTATTTAATGAACACTTTGTACCAAACACTGGTCTATGAGCTTAAGCAGGACTATTATTATCCCAATTTAATAAATAAGAAAAATGAGGCACAGAGAAAATAAGTAACTTGCCCAACACTACACAGTGGCATCCTTCTTTATCCTGTTTATGAGCAATTTGTCATTGGAATCCAAGTAAACATGTTACAGGTATCCCTGCTAAATTTTATTTTGTTGGATCCATTCTATTGACCCATATTTCTACTTTGTTAATATCTTATTGAATCCTGATTTTAATCTTTGCTTCTGGTTTCATTTCATTCATAAATTGGATTGTCTGTTACATTGTACCTAGAAAGTGGAGGAAGATTCACAAATTTTAGCTTCCTTCCTTTTTCCTTCTTTTCTTCATTTCAAGTCACTGAGAGTGCTAAATAACTTCCATTTTCTTCTCCAGACTCACTCTCCACTCTTCTTACATCAACAGGCACCCTTGCCCTTTGGCTCCTTGTTGAATTCTCCTATTGGAAGACACTGACAGACACCTGCAGATCAAGAGTAGGATAAGAATGAGGTGGGGAGTTCATTCTTCTGGCTCCTTTTCTGCTGCTTCAATGTGGATTAGCTGTGTTCATCTCAGGTGGCCCTCTCCAGGGTCTAGTAACCACTTCTTCTTGCCTCTTCAGGCTCAAGGGTGATAAAGGCTCTGCTGCCAGCACTGGAGTACTTCATCATCCCTTGTGGATTTCCCTAAACCATGCCCACACCTTTGCAAATAGCCCTTTTATTAAACCCTTCTCAAATCATCTAGTTGGAATATATCTACTGTTTCCTGTCAACTTCATGACTAATACACTGACTAAACATTGAACAAGACTGGGCAAATGACAGAAAGCCCTGCAGCATACTGCTAGACACCTTCCCTGAAGTTGGCATTTGCTCATTTTTTGAGTGATCATTCAATTTATTAGTAATCTTCCTAATTATGCTTGTATACAACCCATATTTCCTCCTGAGATTATCATGTGATATCAAATCTCACTGAAGCACAGATCTACCAACTTCAGTCTACCAACTCAGTAATCTAATAACATTTGGGTTTGTTGTGTTTTTTTTTAAGTTAACTTGGCATGGGTCATTTTAAGGATTACTCATTTCTTTTAACCAAATAATTATTAATCCGTTCTAGAATTCTGCATAAGAATGAAAGCAAGCCCTCTTGCCTCTAACTTCCTGTGTATAATTTTTTCCACCATTTTGAAAATAAGGACATCTGCTCATCGCAAATTTTCAAGCACTTAAGATTCCATAATCACATGTGCAATTGTATCAGTCCCCTGGGATGTAATTCATCTGCATCTTGTTAGTAAAATTAACTGACCCCCTGTATTAGATGTTGCCAGGAGGGACCCCTTTCCCAAAAAGGATTTTCCAGAAGACAATAACAGTTGACCTGCAGGGGATTTTGGAGAAAACGGAACGATGGCTTACACCCTACAGAACTGCAGATAAGCAACACTAGTGATCAACCAGTTTCTGTCCAGAAGAGATAGTTACTGGATAAGCATACCATGCTGTTTGGTTTATGCCTGCTCCCCACTTTGTAAGACTCCCCTATGTAAAACAGAAACTTAACAGCTAATCAGAACATTTCCTCACTTGCTTCCACATTTGCCACTCCTCCCCTCTCCCCCCCCACCCCCCCGCCCAGGTGGAACTCCTTTCCATGTGCAGTTTGGATGCTGCCTCGTTCATGAATCATAAACTGCTCAGATAAACTCCCAAAATAATATCTTGTCTAATATATATATATATTTAATCAATCTGGAGTCGTGACTCATTTAGAGACCCAGTGTGCTCTTACCAGCTCTTCACCCCTCTTAGACCTCAGCCTCCTCTTTACAATTGTTCCACATTTTCCTATGTAGAAGACATTCCACTTACTGGAGAAAATAAATACAAAAGTTGATGTTGAGTAGTTCTGGTTTTTTCTATTAACATTTCTCCAGCAGCCCCAAGAAGTGGGCCTGTGACTCCTTTGATCCTCCTTTCGCACTGATCCTGGTTTAAAATCACCCTCTTTGTTCTTGATCTCAGGGCTATTTGAAACCATCCACTGCAATTTAGGAATTCTGACACTCTTCTTTCAGGTAGGTCTCTGCTAACCTTGGAGAGGCCACTTCCTTCTATGTCTCATATATACACCCTTGAAAAGCTGTCCTCAAGTTGCTGTCCTATAAGGCAACTACGTTCTATCTAAAAGTAGTTTCCCTTTTTCTTCTTTATCAGCCACCTTTGCAATTTAATAGTCAGAATTACAATTCTTAGACTCTCCAAGACCTTTAAATCATCTTCTGCTTTCAGAACCATGGTATTACATCAAACTTTTCAATAGTGTTTCCTTCACTAAATCCAGGGAACCTGCCAGGGTTCCCATCATTGGCTCCTTCTATCTAAGACTATTTCTCCCAAAGTTTGTTATTTCCTCATCTTTAAAATTAGTTCTTTTCTTATTGTCAACTTTGGGTCTAGGGACTGGAAGGATTCTCGCAAAATCAAAGGAGTGGGAGTCTCTAGAGAAGGAGCAAGGGGATACCCCAGGGTGGGAGTGGGGGACCAATGGAGCACCAACTTTATCAGTAATATTTTATCTCTTCAAGAAACAAGTCAAGAGCAAATTCCTCACGACAGTAACATTTGCTCATTCTGAGGATTAGTGCTTTCGTTTTTGTTAGATTATTCTTGAAATAGTTCCATACTTAAAAAATAAATAAAATAATACATTAAAAAAAAGTCCAGGGTAGCAGTTCATCTCAATGCTCCCTGTATTTTCTGTGAGAGCAACCCATAAAGTAATACCAGAATGTATCAGATGCTCTGCTTATTCTTCAGACGTTTGCACTTCACCTTTCAGGGCACACCTCTTATACTTGGTAAGCACTGCATTTCTATCTCTGTTTTTCTCCCGGTGTTGCAGTCATCCCTTCATTCATGCAATCCTTGGCACTCATCGTGATGCCCCTCTTCCTTCTCAGAATACATCTCTTTCGAGCTTCTATCTTGCTCAATTTCTCCTACCTTGTCTAGGTGTCCAGGAATCATTTATTCCTTCTGATGAGTTGGGGCATAATGATGCATGGCTCAAGTCCTTTTGCCTTTTCCTCTTGATGGGCACACAACATTTTACCTTAAGCTAAAATAACCATTACAATAGCAAGTAGAAACACTGTGAACTTACCTTTTGTGGCAGTTTGAGATTTTTTATGACCCAAAAAGGGAAAGATTATGTTTGTAAACAAATTTTTTCCTCTGTGATACCTTTTGATTGTATTAAATTCGGTGAGAGGACTCTGATTAAGTTGAGTTGATAAAATCAATTTAGGGCTTCTGATTGGGCTATGTCAGTAAGCCATAACTCAGGTTGGGTCCCCACCCCCTTGGTGGGCTGATATAAATGGACACTCACTCAAGAAGACACCCAGAAGAGAGAGAGCTCTGTCCTAATTGATCGTGGGGCCCAGGGGAGAGAGGAGCCATTCGCCTGATAGTTTGCAGCTGACCTTGGGAAGAGAGCCAAGACTGATATAGAAGGCCGGGAAAGAAATGAGCCCTATGCCAGGAGGGAGAGGAAGCTCTGAGAGACAAGCCCTATGCCAGCCTGCAGCTGAGAGAGAGGAAGCCCAGAGGTGAAGGCTGAAGCCTCGCAGAGATCAGCCACCATCTTGCTTCAATACGTGGCAACTGACTTTGATGAGAAAGCAGCCTTGAGCTGGACTCTTTAGGGCCTTGTAACTATAAGCTTTTACCCCAAATAAATACCCTTTATAAAAGCCAACAGATTTCTGGTACTTTGCATCAGCACCCCTTTGGCTGACTAATATACCTTTGAACTTACAAAGGTAAGTTCAACTGTGGTCAGTGGTTATACGAGCCCAATCAGTGGTGAACATCTTTTTCTCTGTGACAACTAGCTGAGAACAGATTTTAAAGGACAAGCTGTCTCAAGGCCTGTTTTCTGAGGAGCCACCTGGAAGAAAGCCTGCCCCAAGGGAAGAGAAAGACAAAAAAAGGGAAAGAACGGAGGGCACAAAGGAAACGTAACCTCCTTCATGGTTTTATTTCCAATGTCACTTCTGTGTAAGACACACAATAAAACAGACGTCATTAAAAAGCCAAGGTAGGAACCACATTAGCAAAATTGATCAAGTCAGTTTTATGTGCCAGATATACAGTAGATATGGAGCTGTTAAACAGCACATGCTCAGCCTACTTCAGCAGGTAAGGAGGGAGGGTTTGACAGTGACACAGGAAGTAACCAGAAATGGTGGGGGAAGACAAAGGTAGCTTTCAACCCTGAAGTTGTTCTCTTCTTATAGAACCTTATAAATCCTTTTCTAATTTCCATAGGCCAAAGAGAAAAAGTGTGCTGTCCTATGTCACAGAGCAAGAAAGTTTTCAGAAGAGACAATGAAGGCAGTCCTTTCTTCCTTCGGGTTCAGCTTTGTACAAAAGCATGCAACAGACAACAGGACCAGATTTGGGACCACAGAAATAAAGGAGATGGCAACTCTGTACCTTAAAGCAATAGTAGGCAGAGAGAGAAGGAGCATTCTCCCTAGTTAGTGTAAACCCCTGCGACTGGCCCAAGGAAGTGGCCAGTTGTGTATGTAGTGTCCTGAATCCATCTGGTACCCAGAAGAACACAACAGTGGTAGAGACCCCAAAGTGGTCTCCACCAGAACAAAGCCCCTTAATCACTCCTGGCTCAGGGTTTCACTAGCACTCTACAGAGTATGGGTTTTCTTTCCTTTTTTTTTTTTAATAGTAAACAGAACCAAAACTGTACTTCTCTGTATTTTATTTAGTATGCTTGTATTTGGGGGTACACTCACATATACTTTCACCTGTGTTCTTAAATTAACTACTTAATAAATTCTCTGTGGTTTCATTCTATAGTGTGGGTTCAGCTCCTATCATCTTCTTAATGAACTTATTTTTTGTTTACCTTTATTGAAATTCAATATAAAAGAATTCCTTTGGATGTTGTTAAGAAATACCTGAAATGGATCCCCACTGACATTTGCAGTCAAAGCACTGGTGCCAAGAAAGGGAAGCTCAGAGAAGTCACCACCTTTAAAGAACTCCTGCCAAGGTGAACCACTATGTAACACTAGACAGGTATAAAGAACTTCAAGATTGTTTCCACCAGGATGACATTTACAATGTAATTAGAAAGGGAGAATTTATTTCTTACATGAAATACAAAATCGTAAGAATTCAAGATAATAGTTGAGCCCAATATATTCAGTATATTGTACAAACCACCAGACTTAGAGAGGGTCCTTAGGACCAACCAAATCTAAGATCAAATCCAATTGCCACTGGCTAGCAATACATGATTTACTGCTAAATGAATGTTAGAGATCACAACTGCTACAGAATATCAGAAAAGAAACATAAATTTCAGGGATGGGCAGTGACATATTTGCACTGCATGAATATGAAGCTCAATGCATACATTATAAACACTATTTCCATGTGATTCACCTGCTAGTCATAATATCCATGTATAGCAGGCAAGGCCAGTATTATCCCCATTCTGCAGATGAGAAAATCACAGCTCAGAATCTAGACGTTCTGACCACTAATCCAAGGTTCCTTCAAGGACAAAAGACAACTTTCTAGATTAATCTTCCAGCCTTTATTGAAAATTCTTAAGGTTGAAAAGATTCACAAACTTTGGCTCTGTCAACTTGGGAAACAATCAGAGATACAGACACAATGTATAAAGCATGAATACTCAATAAATTATCCAACTCTCAAAATGTTAGTGTTTGGTTGTTATTTTTTTTTTAGCCACTATTTCCTAAGTTTCTGAACCCAGAGATGGAAATACCATTTCAGTCCCAACTACCACACAAGCAGTGAAAATTCCCAGGCCCAGCTGAGCAAGGAGTCAAGACCCACATGTAGAACCTGAGTCCCCTTCTTCCATCAATTCCTTATGCTGCCAGAGCCATTGCAGGAAAAGAGGAAATTGCAGCCCTCCCACTTTTATGACCTTGATGCTGTGGCTGAAGGATTTAAAACAGCCAGTCAGACTGCAGAGGCTGGGCTCTTAGGAACACCTTCTCTTCATGTTTTATTTCCTTCTCCGTGCGAGTGATGAAGACAAGCCCTTCCTGACAGCTGACCCTGCCAAGCCTGCCAACCCACTCCAGATCTGGTGTCAGGATGGCTGGGGCCAGAGAGCAGGTCAGACCCAACCTCAGGGTCTCAGGCTCACAATGGGCTTTCCCCAGAGCCCAATATATTCAGTATATTGTACAAACCACCAGACTGAAAGAGGGTCCCTGGGACCAACCAAATCTAAGATCAAATCCAAGCACTGCCACTTGCTAGCTGTGCGAACTTGGGCAAATTGCTTAACTTCTCTAAGCCTCAGTTCCCTCTCATGTAATATAAAGATAGTAATAATCCCTGCCCCATATGGTTTTGGTAAGGATTTGATGAGCTAACATGGGTACTTGGCATAGTGCCTCACACAAAACAATAATTGGTAACTATTGCTATTATTGTTCTAACAACTATTACCAATAGAAGGACTTAATATGCCAATGAACTGATTAGAACTGAATTAAGTAAAGGAGCTAAGAGGGATTGGGTCAAAGTTCTTCAGTTCCACAGACCAGAGTGCTCATTGCTCTTCTCTCTTTGGAGGGGTCGAGAGGGATGGGAGGAAGAAGGCTCATTAAGCACCTCCAGTGGGCCAGGCACTATGGTAGGGACTTACAGACACTATTTATATGATCCTCACCTTCACTACTACCTTCATCTTACAGGCAAGGTTCAGACGGAGCCCAAGTTTACAGTGACAGCAAGTGCCATATCAGACATGTATGACTCTAAAACCACACTCCCTCTAAGATTCCACAGCCCTCATCAAGGTCCAAGAAAATAGCTCATGAATCTGGAAGTCCAGAAAGTTGGATTCCAGTTGCCATTCTACCCCTAACTAGTTAGGTAACTTTGGGTGAGACAGCTTGCTTCTGGGGGACCATGATTCCTCATCATAAAATGAAACAGTGGCCTCGATGACCTGTAAGGACCTGCCATCTCTGTATCATGAGAGTGTCGGATCCAGTGTGGCAAATAGGCACGCTCAGTGAAAACCATCCCCTCCCTGAGGACACTTCACACATGGAATTGGTCCACAGAGATGGAATCCACAAGCACCACTAACCCCATCGTGTGAGCACTTTCTAGTTCTATCTTTTTTTATTTTTATTTTTTTAGGAGGTACCAGGGATTGAACCCAGGACCTTGTACATGGGAAGCAGGCACTCAACCACTGAGCTACATCCATACCCCAGTAAGGGTTGATTTTTTTTTATTATTTGTTTGTTTGTTTGTTTTTTAGGAGGTACCAGGGATCAAACCTGGGACCTTGTACATAGGAAGCAGTTGCTCAACCACTTGAGCTACATCCGTTCCCTCTAGTTCTGTCTTTGTACCTTGTTTCTCAGCCCCTTCTTGTCATCTTCCCCTTCCTCTTCCACTCTGTAGAAACATTCCCACCAGCTGGCCCCTATGCTCTAAGCCATATAGTCAAAACATTGCAATGGACCATGCTGAATTTAATAGTGTCCCAGGGTAACATTAAATTGGGTTAATTGCTACTTGTTTCTATCCGTTAGTTATTAACAGTTCATGTCCTGAAAGATGAGGGCCCCCCAAGTTCTTAAATATTTTGGGTCTAAGAAAGGCTTAATCTGGTGTGTGGCCTAGAGCTGCTTGTGACCCTTTTCTCCCATCCCCCTCCACGCAGTCACATAAAGAACCAAGATCTAGGGGAGCGAATGTAGCTCAAGTGGTTGAGCACCTGCTTCCCATGTACAAGGTCCTGGGTTCAGTCCTCAAAAGAACCAAGGTCTAGGCTAATTGCTGAACCACACCCACCCTGACAACCTCATATATGGGCAACTACAGCCTCTAATTTTCTCCGTGAAACTCTAAACTGATTAAAACCTGGGGTCTCAGCTTCCCTGGGAGGAGCAAAGGGTCAGGCATCCTTAGGAGACTCACACACAGCTAACTGTTGACATTTTATCGCCTGAGATCATTCTACCAGGGTCCCAGACATTGGCATCGGAAGCGGAGCTAAGCAGTGTTAACTGGTTTAACATTTTGAATAATCCTAAGGGAAGAGAGGGAAAATCACAGATACCACCTTTCACCCCCCGAATGTGTTCCTAGGAAGACAGATGTAAACATTTGAGGTTTGTTGGGGCCTGTCCTGTGGTGTGGAAGCTAAAGCTTTTGAAGCCTGCTTCTATCTCCTCTGCTTACTAGTTATGTGACCTTGGGAAAGTTATTAATATTTTTCCTAAGTTTCTGATATGTAAAATGAGGCTAATCACTCACCACATAGTTTTTGTAAGAATTAAATGAAAGAAAACGCTCATTAGATGATAGCTGTTAGTGTTTTGGGAATCTGTGGTAAGTTCTGCTGCAAAGCTTAGACTCATTTGAAAAATTTGGATTGTTCTTTTATATCAAGTTCCCCTAAATAAATCTTGAGACCCCACAATATCCCACCAGAAAGATAACTTGCTTTCTTTAAAATAAGCAGGATAGGTCTATTGGAGAGGCAAGGGAGCTGTATAAAAGAAGTGGTGACATAGAGTCCTACAGGTTCCCAGAAGACCAGTGGCTTGGTCTTTTTGACAGTGCTTCTCTGTCTGGGGAGTCTGGGGGCAGGACCTGGGGGCAGGGACAATGAGGAGAGGGGAGCTCAAGTCCTGGGGTTGGATGAGGAGGGTGGTACAGGTGCTCTATGGCACCTTCCTGGTTAAAGAACAATCAACATGGCCACCGGGGAGAAGAGGAGCTTGCCACTCTGACACAGTGTCTCTTGGTCCCTTGGTCCCTTGGTGCCATTATCAAATGAAGCATTGGCCTGGATGGAGCCAGCAGGTCACTGCTTGCAAGAGAAGAGGAGAAGAGGGAAATCACCTCTTCGTCACCACTTAGCTGTCCCACCTGTAAGGGCCTCTAAGAATTTAAAGCATATTTGGGAGTGGAAAGGTGATGAGCATGTGGCAGAGTGGAAAGGTGGGTGATAGTGGATGATCATCACTCTTCCATAGCTCACCATGCAGGCTCCTTCCAAAGAGAGTCTCATCCAGAAAGTGGAAATATCAGGATAATAGGCAAAAAATGTGATGTGAGGCTCTGGGGAAGATGGGAGCAAGGAAAGACCAGGGAGAAGTCCAGAGCTGATTCTTTCCTACAAGTTCCTGTAAGAAATATCCATGAATGAAAGAAGCAATCAATCAGTGAGTCCATGAATTGCAATTCCAGCAAGTTCTTCAACAGATTGGTGTCAGAGGCCTGTCCACAGAAAAGAAAAGGAAGCTAGAGAAGAGGTTCTAGGGATCTCTGAGGGCTTGTCTTAGATCTACTCAGCCCCAGTACAGGAGCCATAGTGTTTGATCATTTGAAAGGTCTCACAATGGGAAAATTCCCAAAGAAAAGACCATGTTGAGCCATTTGGCCCCAGGGCAACATATACCAGAATTACTTCCTGTACCACCCTGTGTCCAACAAACACAAAAATGTGTTTGTTCTGTAAGACTGGCTCATATAAATGACGTGAGCTAATCTCACCACATTCAGAAATGTTTGAAACAAAATAAAAGTCATAGTTGGCCCTAGACCAACTGCAAATGCTCAGAATATTTAATCCAGGGTTTTCACCCACTTGTGCATAGTAAGGGCAGTTACCAGCAGAAGCTGCCTCCTTGTGACTGAACTAGGTACCCCCTGACCCCATCCCAGGACTTGTCTCCTTTTATGGTCACTTTTCTAGCTTCACAGATTCAAAACTTGCAAAGATTTTTTACTCTTTTCTTTCCATTATTTCTGATTTCAGTAAACCTTATATCCTGCAATTTCTTCTTTCCTTCTTTTTTGAATTTACTCTTGAATTTCCATCTATATGGCTGCAATCCCAGCCCAGGCCCTCATTCTCTTGCACTATTTTATTACCCTCTTGCCACCCATTTTCCCCTCCAATACCATCTGCATATTGTTGTCCTACTAATCTTCCTAAATGAAGATTTCTCATGCCATGCCCTTCTCAGGAGCTACAGTGATTCCCCATCTTTTCTAAGTCTTATCATTGAATTCGTTGTCATTTGAATCTGCTTCATCACCAAAGTTTTGAATTCCGAAACTCTCCATCCCTACCTGGCAGAACCCAGCCCAGCCTTTAGGACCAGTTCAGGGGTTATCTCCACTGAGAAGCCTTCCCTGACCCCCCTGTAACAAAAGTTTTATGTTATCTTGCTCATTTCTTTTATATAACCCTTACCACATTTTATCTTTTAAGAAATAATTGTAAAACTAAATTATTAGCTATTTATCTATCTCACTTAACCCCTTTACCCCCAGGTCCCTGCATGGAACCTCACAATATTAAGCTCTGGATAAACATTTGTTGACTTTATCCCCACCATTCCCAGCATGTTCACATATACCTACAGCCCATTACTCATGCTTACCTCAACCCTGTCACAATCCTCTTTCAGATCCGCTCTACTTATTTAAATCCTGCTTATCGTTTAAGGCTCAACTCTGTTTCTGAACTTCTGCATGGGATCCTGAAATACAAAGTCCTGCCATATCAATTTCATCTTCTTGGACAGGAATCCGATTTTGTAGTGAATCTGCTTGCATCAAAGCATGTGATGAGCATTTCAAGATAGCCTTGTGGACACGCATAGAGAAACATGGGCTGATTACCAGTATAATTAGGACAATTAATAACTAATTGAAATACTATAACCAATGGGTATAGGCCTCAGCCTTGTACTTAAATTATCTAATGAGTGTTTATTAAACTCAATATTTTATTAATGGCTCAAAATAAGATTTATTCGGCATGCTTAATACGTAAGTGAGCAAATAACTTCCAATATACAGAAAAGGGGGGTAGTACATGATTTAACAGCAACGGTTTTGAAAAATATCTGAGTCCTGATTGATACTAAACATGGTAAGTTGTAAGAGAGTGATATAGTAAGAAAGGGGGTGAGAAAGAAAGAAAGAGAAAAAGATGGAAGGAAGGAAAGAAGAAGGAAGGAAGGAAGGGAGGGAGGAAGGGAGGGAGGGAGGGAGGGAGGGAGGAAGGAAGGAAGGAAGGAAGGAAGGAAGGAAGGAAGGAAGGAAGGAAGGAAGGAAGGAAGGAAGGAAGGAAGGAA
>JAKSZT010001178.1:15876258-15891879 GCA_026826555.1 Tolypeutes matacus
GAAGGAAGGAAGGAAGGAAGGAAGGAAGGAAGGAAGGAAGGAAGGAAATCTCCAAGAAGGATGATAGTCTGTAGGATTTCCCAAAGTTAAGTGGCTCTGAAAATAACTGCCACCCCTAATCCCCAGAGAATTCCACAGGAGCAGGGATGAATGGAACACTCTTTGGGAAGTGCTGATTTAAAAAGAAGGACATTGGCTCCCTGAGATCATCAGAGGCTGGAGTGCTGATCATCTACTGTGTGGCTGGCAGCCCCAGACACCTAAGAGGAAGACTGAGGGAGATCAGCTGGGCAGGATTAGGAAGAGTGTCAATTTGGCAGAAGGATTAAAAGCCATAATATCTGAGGAATGCTAGAGAGATTGCCCTGAGCTTGGAGCTGACTTGTCAGGGGAGAAGGGTGGTCATGGAAGGATGGGGGCTTGATAATTGTAGTTAAATATGTGAAGAGCTGTCATATGAGGAAGGAATTATGCTAGTTCACATATAACCTCAAAGGATAAAATTGGAACCTATGGTTGGAACCAATAGAATTTCAGCTCTACTTTATACCATATTCCTTTTGGCTAAAATTCTGGGGTGATACTTATTTTCTAGCTAAGAGTATTATAATCCAGAGAGTTTCCAGTTCCCTTACTTTTCATTCTGTTTTGCAAACAATAAGAGTTGAGTCATGAGGGATCAAAGAATGCACTCAAATTTTATCCAAGGTAGTTTGAAAAGAGATGAGCCCATGGGTGGGTCCCAAACAAGGCCTTGAAAACAGATGGGAATCAAGCCAGGAGGAACCAATAGCAACCCCAATTACTAAGGGCAAGAGACAGTAAACAGGAGCTATGGCCAAGAGTTGGGTCCAAACAGAAAGAACATTGAAATGGGTGCAGGTAAAGAACCTGGTCTGGGATCATAGCTGTGATCATCTGTGGGGAGTTAGTATGTGAGTCAAGATGGCACAAAGACACAGAGAAGCAAGGGGTCCCAGGATGGGCAGCAGTAAGGCATCTTTCTTAAACTATCCCAGGGGGATAATGTACCTTAGATAATAAGCAATTGTCACCTTCACAAAATACCAAGAATTTGCACAAATTCTATGGGAGTCTCCTACAAGTATCCTCCTAAAATGAACAATTTGAGTCTTTCACTTACTTTGAATTTTTTCAAAGGGCATTTATATTCACTGGTCCAAGCTCCTTACTTTACAAACGAGGGGGCAGAGACCCAGAGAGGGAACAGGAATGGTCACTATGAATTGTCACAGTGATGAAACTAGATAGATTATGGGAGAGCAGTGCTTGAACCATGTTCCTCTGGATGGGCCACCCCATTTTTGTCCCTTTATTATAGTTCCTATGGTGCCCAATACAATGGGTCAATTCCCAGTCTTTATCCATAAGTGTCGGTTGAGGTAAATTAAATAGGTATCAGTGTGTTGAGGACTAGGTTGACTTCTGTGTTTAAATGGCAAAAATGGAAAAATAAAGAACAAATGCAGCTCTGGATAAAGGTTGATGTTCCTGCTTGGCATTGGGGAGTGAAGTGTCCCTAACTTAGACATCATCCCCACAGGACTGCTGGATGAGTGGGCCCAGACACACCACATCAGTTTCTGAGATGACAATGGAGAAGGACTCTGGGGTCCAATAAATAAAGCGCAATTATAAAGTGGCATATTCAAGGCTATGGGTTTCTCCTTGTATGGCATTTTGGGAACTCTATGAGGCCCCCCAACACTGTGCCTCTAGAAAAGGCCATTAACTCCCACAAACTCAGGGGTAAGTGCTGCTTCCCAGCCAAAGGCTCGTAAAATTTCAAAAAAGAAACTTCTGAGCCCAGGAAGAGCAGCCTCATTGACAAGAAACACATGGGCAGAGTCAGCACATGGAATGCATTTTACTCTGAACAGCTTCTTTTGATGATGTTTCCAAAGGCTGAGACCCAGCTCTCTGCACCTCTGTGGCAAGTGCACAGCTCTTGTTCCTCCAGGTCTTGGCATCTTGTTAGAGCTCCTAGTCTCCAGGGCTGTCTCCTCTCAACACCTTCACTGTGCCAGGCATGAACACATTGCACATTTTTACTATCTCAACCAGACCGTTTGCTCAGACTCAGAGTATATGCGGGACCCTCAGGTGTAGGGCAGGAATGCTCACCCTTGCTTACCCTGAGGACCATTTCCTTGCTTGTTCTACTTCTTTAGATTAGCCCCCAGGCCCACAATGCAGGACTTCTTCACTGGATTCTCAATTATACCCTGGCAGTCCCACTCTCCATTGTTCTTCTAGCCCCACTTCAGTCTTTATTGTCCTCCTTTACCAAGAGGCCTATCAATGGCTGGCCAATGCCAGGCTCTGGGACATGCCCACCAGTCTCTTTATCCCCATGCTTAGACATTCTATAGATCTCTCTCCGAATTCAGGATGCTTTGCCTCATCTATATCCCTTCTATTCTGTCTCAAACATTCCTCCAGGAAGCCTTCCTAAATTCACCTCTCCTAGCCTTGATCATTATCTTTCTCCTTACACTTTCAACTGTTTAGTTCTCCAGACACAGTACAGTGACTTTGTGTGCAAAGAAAATGAAGTTTTGGGGAATCTTACTGTGATGGTTAGGCTAATGTGTTAACTCAGATAGGTAATCGTGCCCAGTTGTTTGGTCAAGCAAGCACTGGGCTGATTGTAATACAAGAACATTTATGGACTTTAGTCATCAGTGAGTTTACTGCAGAGATGGCTGATTACATCTGCATCAACCAGGGAGATTGCCATCAGCAATGAGTGACATTTATCCAATCTGTTGGATGCATTAAAAGGGGAAGTGATTCCAGCATTCAGAGAGAATTTCTCAGCTCATCTTTGGACAACCAGCGTTTCCCAGAAACTCATCAAGGACCTTCATTTGACTTTCATCGGAACCCCTGGTTTGCAGCCTGCCTGTGGAACCTGGACTTGTGCATCTCCATGGTCACGTGAGAGACTCTTATAAAATCTCATATTATTGACAGATATCTCCTGTTGATTCTGTTTCCCTAGAGAACCCTGACTAATACACTTACCATGTTTATCTTCTGAGAACTTCATTTTAATAAAATTATTATTACTACCATAATAATTATACTGTTTCACTGTAGTTAATCAGTGTGCATAGATGGATCCCTGGATGGACAGTCAGATGGATGACTGGATTAAAGAAATAATGACCTCCTCCCTGTCCTGGACCTTATTTAACCCTAAATTCCTACCTCGAGCACAAGGATCTTGAGCATTGAGAGTGCTCAGGAAAGGCACCTTTCTCTGGCTATGTGTTTTCCTACCACAGGAAATACTGCCCAACCTCAAGGTCTAAATCATAAAGGCTTTCTCTGTTCTGAGCCAAGCTATCTGAGGTCCCAGTCTGTGTTCTGGTCACCACTCTCGGTAGGACCAGGGTGACTAACCCCCTCCTTGACTAACTAAGCTCTTCTCCCTGGAAATCAGCAGCTGTTCCTAGGACCCCACCATCACCCACCAAAACCTCCCATGCTTCATTTTGCCTTCCTTTCTGCATGTCTAGCAGCAATCAAACTGGTTCACTTTAGATATTTTTCTGTTGGCAATTCTTTAAGAATAGAGGAGTGGGGGATGAAGTTAAATAGAAGGCATAAGCCATCTAACCACAGAGTGAAGCAGAGAACTAAAAAGAAGAAGAAAAGCCCCTGCCCCCGAGGGCTTGCAGTGTAAATTAGACGCACGAGGGAGTGCAGCAAGACAGGGCAGGCACATGGAGGGAGACAGGTGACAGCCAGGGATAACTGTCTTTGTTCTTGGCCAGGTCAGCCTGTTATCTGCCAGCTTCAAGGCAGTTCATGGGTGGCTTAAGGAAAAGATTAAAAGAGAGCACAGAAGCAGTGATGAATTACATCCCATAATAAGTGGAATAAAGACATGGCTGAGAAATCCTTCTGGTTACTTTCTCCCTGAAATTCCTAGAGATGAGAGAGGGAGAAAGAGGGAGAACATCTGATGAAAGAACAACCCCCCAACATAGACTAAGAGAAAAAGTCAGGCATGAGAACACGATACAGGGCTTGTCCAGGATTTGACACTTGTTGAGTTGTATGTGTGTTTACTGTTTCACTGTCAGTTTATTCTTAAAACATTAGTTACAGGGTCGAAGCCCTGTGAGTGGGTAACATCTCCCACCCTCACCCTTACCATAACCCTCCAGCATTCTCTCTCCATAAATTCCATGCCAAAGCCCAAGGGCATCTCAGTCCAACTCATCTTGTCACATCAGAATAAAAGCAAAATGAAAACACAGGCATTTTGGAATGTCTCATAAAGCGTGCCCAACACACACTATCCAGTCTCAAATTTCCTAGCGTTTTAAACTGCTGCTCCTAAAGATAACTCTCTTGGTGTGTGTTGAACATCATATAGATCAGGAAGGCCAGTTTTCAATGCTTTTATTAGAAGAAATTAGGTACATTATTTAAAGACACGATACTGAAGGAGAATGAGAGGTTTATGAAAGCTGCCAAAGTCCATCCAATGTGAGACTCAAACCTGAGCTCATCAAAGACACAAGTGGAACTTTCCTGAAGACCCACAATCTTTCCTGTGAATGGCCACAGGTAAACTGTGCCCCTCTCTTCCTGGATCATCAATCTCATAAAATAGACAAGAAAAGTGGGATTCAGTGAATGCCAAGTTGAGGATACCTAAACTCTTACATTCTTTTTTGAGATACTCACTTGTACTTCCACTTACTAAATGGTGACTCTCCCAATTACACAACAAATAACAATGGTATTTGGAACTGAGTTCTTTAGACTTTTCCCTTTATTCAGTAATTTCAAAATTTGTTTAAGATGACCTTTGAGAGAGAGTAAGCCAAAGGAAGGGAGAAGAGATTCACAAGATTTGACAGGTCTTATGAATGAATAATTGAAGTGTCAGAGGCTTATTCCTCAGGAGCCATGGAAATAGCCAGGGCCCAGAGGGAAGCAAAGCTTCTTGATGGAGAGAAGGGACTCTCTTTGATTTGGAGAGGGTTACAGCCTTCAACCCCTTCCCAGCTCCCCCTATGGCATAGGGAATGGGAGGTGATAAGACAAGGAGAAAGAGAATGGCTTCCCTAGAGGTGACCAGGCCCTGAATTTCAGCATCCAGAGCTGAGCTCAGGCTGGACACTAGATCAAATTCTCAATTCCTGGACTCTAAGGGGGTGAGGGGAAGGGGACCTGGTGGAGAGAGCTTGAGTCTGTAGTTCATTCCTCTGCATCTCCCACTGTGAATAGGGAAAGTTTGGGACAAGCCCCGATCTGTACAATTAAAGCTGTCTTTCTGGATTTGCAAGTAGATTAATAAGGTTGAGTTTTACAGAAAACATGTTTTCCAAACACACTTGCCACAGGCTAAACATCTCCTCTGAGGAACTTTATTTTTAGAAGAGCCTTTAAACTATTTTCTTTACAGCACCTGAGACTAAAATCAATCCCTGGTGATGACTTGAAATTCCGTTTACTGTAAACCTTCCATGATGTGAGAGCCATTTAGCAAATCCTCTCCAGACTTGTCTGCCATCTCAGTGACCACGAGAGAAAACCCCACTCGTGCAAACTAGGAGTGGAGAAAGTGGAAAGTACTCCTTCAATTACACTTGTCTGTCTCTTGCTTTTAAAGTTGTTTGATAGAAACTGCCAGATGGGAGAGCCAAGTTCCTGTTTGACTTTGTCACAATCTTGGGCATGTCACAACTTTTCTAAGTCTCCGTTTTCCTATTTATGTAAGAAAGAATTGCAAAAACCCATTTCCTTCCTCACCTGGAAATTGCTTTCAGAACTACGAAGACACACCTGAGATTCTTTCAGCTTCCCTAAAGGAATATACCTGTCAGCCCAGATGTGAGTCAAATAATCTCTGGAGGTTTTATATTTACAAAGGAAAACATTTTTGGGATTGCTGTTTCATTCAATCCTTCCAACAATTCTGTGAAGTAGGTAATGAGGATGGGGAGCCTAAGGCTTAGAGAAAGTATGCATTTTCCCAGTCCTGGAGGTATTAAGTGATAAATGACACAATTCATTTGTTTCTACTGAGGCAATTCCTCCACACCTTTTCTAGTTGACTTCTGTGACTTGTCACAGAGAAATGGTCTATTTCTCAAGAAATCAGCATTGAATAATAATTACAATAATTGCTACCCATCGAGATTCTACTGTGTGCCAGGTATTTGGGCAGTTATAGCCATGAACTCTTGTTCCTCACATCTACCCTGCAGGTAGATGTGATTGCTCTCATGTTATAGATCAGTAACTGTAAATGATGGAGTAAGGATTTAGACCTACCCTGTGCTACCTCTCACCCCATGAGTAAGAGAGAAAGAATTCTACCAGGGGACCATTGGAAAATCTAATGACCTTCCCAAATATCCTGGGGGCCTCAGGGACTTCAACTCAGGATGCTGTTATCAGGGCCAAGTCTTTAAAATTCACCCATATCTATATGCTGTTGATTGTGAAATATCCAGAAGATATGATAACTATATCAAAGTTTTGGAAAACTTACTCTTATTCTGGGAAAATCAAGCCCTTACTATCCTCTCCCTTGGGGACTACAGCACATTTCAGTCATTTAAAAAAAATTTTTTTAGCAATTATTTGTATTCTCTGCTAAAATATCATATTTTTAATGAGATTAAAAATTAAAGGGGCAAAGAGCCTATGGGTTATACTTCTGTGTCCTTCTTGTCCCACAGAAAACTTGAAGATTGTTGGAAGGTTGGTGTGTTGGTTGAGTGACTTGGCTGAAGAAAAGTTTAGGGATGACTCCAGTTTACCTCTCCAGAAGCTTCCAGAAGAATTTCCAAAAGCAGAAAGAAGATGGGGAGGTGAAACTGAGTTTAAAAGGAGCCCAAAGATGCTAACCAAGGAAGGACCTTGTCAACCATCCAAATCCAGGGCAAAGAATTCAATTCCATGCTCAAACAAGAAGGGTTAAAATTAACAACAGAAGTAAATGTGTGAAAAGTATTTCAGCAAAACTGCAGCAACCCACATTGCCTCCCATTCTAGACAGAAAGTAGCAAGCAAGGGGTCCCAGTGGGTGTCCAAGAAGGGTCTCAGAGAACACAAGCTCCTGGGAAGAGACTTGGAAATCCATCTGTGCTTTTCCTCCAGGAAGGTTCCCTTCCTGGGAATACATCCATAAGCTAATCACCAACCACCTCTGAGGACAACATTTATCCTCAGGGAGCTCTAGAGCCTACTTTGCATAAAGAAGAAAATTTCTCCACTCGCAGACTGTTGAGAGAACGAAGAAAAGGAATAGAAGATTTACCAACAGTTTACAACATGTTCAATTGAAAATGAATCCTCAAGTACAGTAAACACTTCATTACACATGTGACTTCATTATGTAACAAATGTTCTACCCAATTTATCATCTCAGGGTGACATCCCCCCAGTGCCAACAAATGCCTAGCACCTATTATTAATCAATGAAGATTCAGGGGGTGCTTATGCATTTCAAATATCAGTCAAAGCCAAGCATAATACAGTAATACAGTCAAACCTGCTATTCTACGCCCCTGCCCCACTCCCACTGTCTCTCTACCTACACGTAAACATACTCACACACACACACACACATACACATACAGAGTGCATTCCAATGCAAATTATACATGATTTGGGTTTTTTTCCAGAGCTAGGGATTATCTCCATTACTCTTTCTTTAGAGTCGATTGTGCTGTGGCCCATTCTATTATCTGCTTAAAGAAATACGTCTGACATCTCACCACGTGGCTCTGTTGGAAAAGGGAAAACATCAGATATTTCACAGGACTGGACCTGACTCTCAGCAGCACACATCTGGGCCATGTTAGGGATGTGAAAACAAGGCCACCTCTGCATGGCGCCTGCCTTTCTCCAAGATGGTACCCAGGGGAGGCTTTTCATTTGGGACCTCAATAGCAAAGTAGCGTCTTATCCAGCCAGTCAGTCCAGGCCACTGGACCTGACTCCCCCTGACTCCAAAAGCCACCCCCACCCCTACCCCTGTGCAGGTAGGTTGGACCACATCCACATCCCTTCAGAGTTCCAAACTCTGCTGTTCCAGGCCAAACTCCGAGCTGATAATCAAACCTCCATTCATTTCCTTTCTCCACAAGGTCGTTTTTTGTTTTTGTTTTTGTTTTTTTTTATTAATTGAAGCAAATCATTCATACATGAACATACATAAACAATAAGTGTAGAGTGAAAGTTGTGACCTTACAAAACAAACATGCATGACATCATACAGGGCTCCCATATATCACCCCACCAAAAATACCTTGCATTGTTGTGAAACATTTGTTAGAAATTATGAAAGAGTATCGTCAAACTATTACTATAGTACTAACTGTAGTCCATACCTTACATTTGTTGCATTTTCCCCCAACACACCCTATTATTTTATTTATTTATTTATTTATTTATTGACTTACTTTTATCCATTTTTACCCCACCCCCAGTTTTTGCTGTTTTTGTGTCCATTCGCTGGACAACTCTCTGTGTCCATTTCCTGCCCTCTCTTCTCATCTTTCTCCTCCTGTCTTCACTGGGATTCGATCCTCAGAAACTCCGATGTGGGAGAGAGGCGTTCTACCACCTGCGCCACCTTAGTTCCTGGTTTTTCGGCGCGTCTCATCTTGGCTCTCCCTTGTGTCACTCTCCTGTTATATCATCATATTGCTGCATGGCTCGGCGGAGCGTGACAGCACACCTGCTTACTGGGCCTGGTGACACACCCTCGCACAGGGCCTGGTGGCCTGCGTGCCTTCTATATTTTTCTTTTTTTAAAAATTTTTCCCAGGAGGTCCCAGGATCGAACCCAGGTCCCTCCATAAGGGAGACAGATGCCCAACCATTTGAGCCACATCTGTCCCTCTGCTATATCTCTTAAGGTTGACCAAAGACACTCAGAGTTATAATCATTTCCCATATAGGATGGTCATATAATAAATCAGTCTTGGTTTATCACCAGCATTCCAAAAACCAGACCTAGGGAGAAAAACTAGGTCTGGGGACACATGCATGGTTTCTAATATAGCGAATGTTTAGCCTACCCTGATTACCACAAAATCAGGACAGCAAGAATATTCACATTCTCCACAAGCTTTTAAACTGGGGATGTGTTCTTCATTTCCTGCCTCATCCTCTCCACTGATGTTTAAACAGTTTGCCACTTTCCACTCCAGAGGGGATGCTGTTCAGTGATCCACATGCCATGCCAAGCCCAAGCGGCTGCACACACTCCAGCTGGTGCACCGATACGGCAGCGCTGACAGAAGCTTCGGGCTCAGTCTCAGTTCGGAGTGAACCTAACCAGTCGAGAAGGAGATGGCCAGATCCAGGGGCTGATTCCTGCCGCACTTCTCAGGCTGGGGATCCCCCTGCAACAGGCTCTGTTCCCACCCCACCCCTGGCTGTCCTTTCTCCCCTTTCCTTAAGAATTGCATCTTCACATCTCTGATATTCCGAGCTAAAGAAGGCTCAGCCATAATTCCCCTCCCCAAATTTGCAGCAGAGGCGGTGCAGACGTCGCCTTCCATATTCATGGGAGATGAATGCACACACATAGCTGCGTGCTCTGTCCCTGGAAGGCAGGGTTCTTTCTTGGCTAGAACTCCCAAGGGGAGTCGCTATGTTGAAACCAGCATGGAGGATATCAAGATAGCGGACCATTCCTGTTGTCCCAAAAGAGAGTGAGACTATCCAGAAGGTGAGAGGCCGCCTGCGGCTGGTTTAAATACATTCTTTAAGTTTTATGGTGAAGTTGATTCTCTTCCCATATGATTTCCAAATGTTCCTTTTCTTTATTTTTCCACAACAAGCTAGCCTCCCATATTATATTCTTTGGGACTCTCGAGGCTGATTAAAAAGTCTGGAGGGTGAAAAACACAGACCTCACCCTGAGCACGTTATTCATACCTAAAGCTCCAAAGAAAACTGTGAAATGAGTTTAGATTTTCTCCAACCCTCAAGGCCCTCCTCGGCCAAGCACTTTGCCTGCCTTCCCTCCCCACACACACACACACACACTCCCACCCTGGTGAGCCTTCCTGGCATGCCACAGTAGTACTAACCCCTCCACACCCTTCCAGAACAGTCCCTGAGCTCTAAACCCACCTCTCACCCAATCAGTTAATCTCTTAAACTTATTCCAATGGATGTGTTAATGGATGGTAATGGAAAATAGTAATAACAATCTTTTACATGTGTATAGAATTAAACATGTCTCAAAGCACTGGACAGTTTTCAAGCTTTTACATTAATTATTTCCCTTGATGTATTTTTATTGGCCCGTTTAGATAGGTGGGACTGAAATCTTCTGCATTTTATGGGTGAGGGAACTGAGACTTTCAGAATTTAATTGTATTGCCCAAAGTCACAGAGCTAGAAAGATGGGGATCTGGGATTAGATGGTGGGTTTTCTGAAACCTGGTTCCCATCCTGTGCCTGGACCCTTGCTCTTTCCCCGGGGCATTTTGAAAAAGAACAGCTGGAGTAGGCAATGCTTTAATGGTCTCATAAAGCAGAGACCTTCACATGCTAGAATCATTTGGGGAATGTGTTCATAATGCATATTCCTGGGCACCACCCCAGATCTATTACATCTGAATCTCAGTGAGCAGGGCCCTGAGATTTGTACTTTGGCATGTTTCTAGGATGATTCTTATATACACTAATGTCTGAGAACCGCTGCCTAAAGTTAAAGGAACTCGATTTCTAATAGTGAAATTTTCAAACAGACTAAGAAAACATTTGGGAAATAGAAAATGTTATATAAATACAAACATAAATATAAATATAAATATAAAATAATATAAATATAATTATAATATAAATATATATAATTTAAATATGTATAAATATATAAATATAATAAATGTAAATATATAAATATATATAATATAAATATATATAAATAAATATAAATATTCTTCCTGAGCACCCACCTGCAATGTGTCTACACCACCCAGAACAGCCAGAATCTGCCTAAGGATTGTTCCACCACCCATGTCCCAGGGCTGCTTCTACCCTGACCAAAAACCACCACCTGCAGTTTGGAGTGGGAGGTCATTCTTCGGCTTCTGTTTTTTTTGTCCTCAGTTTCCATGTCCTGTTTTGCTTGATGTTGTTAAATATAAAGTCAGAAAGGAGAAAAGAGTATAGAAGGGTATTAGGAAAACCCCCCTTCTGCTTCTTTTCAAAAATACTTTTCTCCCACCATTTTTCAAGAATACTACATTTATTATCAAGAACTAAATCCCGCTGTAGTTACCTACATCCATGTAAAATTCAAAAGCATCTGGACAATCGACTTTTTTCGTTTGAATGGGCAGTATTATGTACAATCAGCCTGTATGTTCCCCCAGGGGAACCGCTGGTGATGTAAATCCATCCCTCAGCTCTTTAATTAAAGTTGCAAAAACATCAAGAAGGTCTCACCCTTGTAAACACAAAGAGCCTTTCCAGGAAATAGCTCTGCCTCTGTGTTAACAGATGTCATGGGGCAGTTGTGTTAGAGAGTGTTGTTTTAAAATTCGCAGTCTGCCTCACAAAGTTTTTTCCTTAGATGGATCCTGGATAGTATCACATACCTTTCTCTTTTCAGCTTTCACAGCACTTCATTTAGCTCTTCTGCTCTGACTCACCTTAAGCCAGAAATACCCCAAAGTCCAGCTCCTTAGATCTATGTCGGACATCATTGCCATCCAGAGACTAATTTCTCTGGGTGGGCTCCATGTTCTCATTATTTGACTCCTGAGATGAGATAGCAAGTAGCCAGTAAGTGCACTGTATCGGGTGCATCTTCCTGACTTTAAACACCTGGGTGAAAAGTGGAAAATCCTTTCAGAAAATCTGGATGCTTAGCATCATGATGTCAAGTTTCCCAGATACCCAACAGATTTTTTTAAACAGTCATGTGTGTCTATATCTCTCTGTATGTTGCTTTGTCAGCATTAATCAGCCTTTCCCATGAGCGTGCTTCTGTTCCAAAGAAGGGTGGCAAGCTCCCACTGTGCACCTTTGTCCATGAGGAGTCAGTAAGGAAAGGTGAGAGGAGAAGCATATCTCACAGAAGTAAGAGTGAGAAGACTGAACATATAGGAGATTAGGATCAGAGATTTCTGGAATCTTGAAGTTTAAGCAATTCTGAGTATGGTCATGGTACAGCAATCAATCCAAGATTTGGCCATTAAGCAGCTTAAGAGAAACAGGGATAAAAGTCATTGGAAATGACTCCTTAAAGTTGCTAAGCTGGAAGTAGAGGGATGCCGTCATAGGGATGCCCAAGTCCCGGAGCATCTCAGCCTGTGTGTCAACCATCAAGAACAGATAGTCCACAAGAAGTCAAATGATGAAAGCAACAGACATTAAAGGAGGTGGTGTGAGAGGGTTGAGCTTCCAAAGATGGTGGGACAATGGTCTAGAAGCAGCAGCGAGATATGAGGAGCATGTTGGCCAATTTCATCATTTAGGCTCCCATAGGGAAAGAAGTGGTAGCACTAGGATTTCCCCACCCTTCTCCCCATCACTTCCAGCCCATTCCACTCTTGCACCCTGTCAACTGAGAGAGTCTGGCAAAGCTCTCAATCCTTGTCCCTATGTTACTAGACCAGCCTCTGTATGCTGGGTATTTAAAGGCCAGAGCAGCAAACATTCCAGGGCCACAGCTCTGTGCAGTCAGCACCCAACAGGCGATGCTTGGTGATGTTCCAGGAGAGCATAGAGGGAAGAGAGAGGGCCCACAGGAGCAGACTCTGAACCTCTGACCTCTTGAAACAAAAGGTAAACAGCAGAGGGACTGAGAGGCAGAGAAGGAGTGAGAGAGAGAAATGGCACTCACACGAAGGGAAACCCATAGACTCACATAGCTCTTGAAAATGCACTTCAAACACCTAGGCGGAGTATAAAACGTCTAATACCTGATGAGCCAGTATTGTGGGTAGCAGCAGAATAAGCACTGGGCTGATAGTCTGAAAATTGAATTCTAGAGTTGGTTTTGCCATTAATTTCTTGTGTGGTCCTACATGTGCCATTTAACTTCGGACCTTAGTTTCCTCATCTGGAAGAGAAGGGGGCTAGGCTGGATGATTTCCATGGCTTCCTCCAGCACTGACATCCAGTCCCATCTGGCTCAGGAAGGAAGGAGTTGAGGAAAGCACAGAGGCCCTAGATGATGGGGTATTGCTACCAAAATCACCCTTGCTCCTTTCCCCTTCCTGTTTTCTCATTGACATGCTCCTTAATATCTTCTTGTCTTTGATGTTATGTTTTTTTCCCACAGAACTCAATGGGGTAGGACAGCAGAGCCCAGAGCAGATGGGAAAGGAGACGTGAATGGGGAAAGGAGGATGGCTTCCTCAGAATTTCCCAACCCCTTGCTTCCAGGGCCACAGGCTGAGAAAGTGTGCTTTACAGACTGGGAATGTGAGGAGGTGAAGATCTCTCAACATTTCCCATTCTACCCCCTCCACACTCTGCAATCTTTTCACCAATGTTACCAATCCCAGCAACCAGGTCACTGGTCATCATTCTCCATCATATCCTGCTTTCCCTAAGATTCTTTGGGACTTTTCTCATTTCTATAAAAGCCAAGATGCTGAGTTAGTAGGATCTGTAAAACACAATATACTTCTGGGTGTCAGGTCGTTTTCACTACATAACAAAACACCTCAGAGCTTAATGATGTAAAGCAAAATCCATTTTATTTGCTCCAATTCTGTAGGTCAGCTGAGTGGTTCTTCCTGTCTGGGATGGCTTAGCTATGGCTAGATGGGCTAGAATAGTGCTGAAGCAGGCTAGTAAGATAGGGAATCAATAGATGGATCTGGAACCTGGCAAGAAGACCACGTGGATATCAATACCCCATGCTGGCTGCTGGAAGACCCTCACAAGATTCTGCCATCCAGAATGAGATTTCCTCTGGAAGGAGGAGAAGCCCCGGATATTCTCCAGCAGCCTTATAATTGGGCCCTCCTGGGGGATTGACGGTTGGGGTAATCAATCAGAACTGCAAACAGCTGGGACTCCTCCCATGCCATTAGCAAAGGGGCAGAATAATTAATGGTTCAAAAAGCAGGTGCAAAGGCCAAATAGCTCTCTCTTCTGTGCCCTGCTCTCACCGTGCCCCTCTGCATGGATCAAAGAGCAAGTAAAACCTGGGTATTTATAAACTATAAAGGGAAATTGTGGTCTGTAAATCCTCAGCCCCTTCCTCTCTCTGGGACACAAGATCTGTTATTTTCTTGCATTTCTCCTCCCTCTCTACCTTAATAAATTACTGGCCTAACTAACCCGACTTCCTCTTGAAATTCACTTCTGCAGCATAATCAAGAACCTAGACAAAATCCAGTAACAGTGCTGTCCAATAGAAGTATAATACAAGTCATGGATATAATCTGAAATTTCCTAATAGCCACATTTAAAAATAATCAAAAGAAACAGGTGAAGTTAATTTTAATAATGTATCTTTATTTAACCCAGTAGATTCAAAATATTATTTCAATATATAATTAGTATAAAAATCAATGATGAAATATTTTAAGTTCTTTTTGTCATACAAATGTTCAAAATCTGATGTACATTTTATACTTACAGTACATCTCAATTCAGACTAACAGCATTCCACATATTCAGTAGCCACCACACCAGGCAATACAGGTCTAGAAGGACTCACTCACATGCCTGAGCAGTTGAGATGGCTGGAGTAGCTGGATGTTTGTAGCCTCTTAGCCTGCAGGAGACAAGCCCAGGTTTGTTCACATGATAGAAGAGTTCCCATCAACTATAGAGCCCCAATACACAAGTGCTTCTCAAGCCTCTGTTTGTAACATGTTTCCCAAAGTCCCATTGACCAAAGCAAGTACATGGAGGAGACAACTTGACCGGGTGGTTACCAGGGGCTCTGACTCATTGGTGGCCATTTCAGCAAAGATCTACCAGGCTTTCTCATAAACCCCCAAACTCCAGGGAGATACTCTACCACCTTTGCAAAAAACTGTTTCCTCCTCTCCTTTTTAGAAAATTTCAAAACAGAAAAAAGCACAAAAAAGGACATTCAAAATAACCTGTAATTACAATGCCAAGAGAGAACCACTGTTAACATTTTGGTTTTCCACTATTTTTCTATGTATACATATATAGTCATTTTACAAATTTGCAATCAAATTATGCAATACTAATTTTTTTATTTAACAAAATATCATGAACATATTCCCATGTTAGTAAACATTCTTTTAAAATGTGAATTTTAATGGTTTATATCCTTCTTTTGTATGGATATACCACTATTTATCTAAATAACCTCCTATTACTACACTTGATATTGGCCAAAAGGCCAAGAAACAGTTAAATAATATCCTATTACTGAAGGATTAATCTGTTTTCCATTTTTCACTTTTATAAATAAGAGGGAAATGAACAATCTTAGTTCATACATTCTCCATTTATTCAAACCTATTTCTGAAGAATAAATTCCTTAGAGGGAGAATTTCTGAATCAGGAAATATTGCATATTTTAAGGCATTTGATCCTTCCTTCCTTCCTTCCTTCCCTCCTTCCTTCCCTCCCTCCCTCCCTCCCTCCCTCCCTCCCTCC